>JANDKJ010000502.1:0-43642 GCA_028551335.1 Armillaria sp. CMW 4456 | reverse complement strand
AGGAAAAGGCTTTCTTATTAGGGAGAATTTGGCCATTTTGATATAATACCGAATCGAGATGTAGCGAACTAGGATAAAGGCCAGAAGTGCACAAGATACCATATAAATATGTACACTTGACAAATTAAAAGCTAACGATTTGTATCGTTGTTTTGACAAATGGTAATGTAGTTGGTCGCCAAGGGTCATTAAAGGACTCCAATCATGACTCGATCTAATTTGCAAAGTAAAAATGATGTTCTCACATATCTGAGGTATGGCAAGCATCAGTTATTATCAAGGAGGCTAGTCATGTATGACATACAAGATGCAGAGCAGCCAATTAAAACATTATTTCTTTAGTACGGAAGTCAGCGTGACTCTCTACGGCGCGACAATGTAGACAGTGGTTATTTTGGCAATCGAGATCTGGGAGGAACAAGACCCGGGGCACAGTAAAGGACGACAGCCAGTATCTCAGGTACTGCAACCAGCGGGTACCAATAATGCTCGTTAATCTCCTTCTCCTCATTGCTGATAGTAGTGACGAGGAAAATTTCGCGCACTAGGAGGAGTAGCGAGATAGCGCAGACGATAAATGCGCCGTGCCTCTCTCCAAAGCCTCGGGAAGAATGTAGTGGTTGATATCCTGTTGAAGAAATCAGTCTCTGTAGACCCCGGGGAAGTGAGGAAAAGGTATGATACCTTGTCTCTCTCTCATTATAAGCACAAAGGTAAGGTACGCTTGAACGACGGTAAGGACCAGGAAAATTATCACGCTGACTTTCCGGACGCCGGAAGCACTGGAGCTCGATGGGTTATTGGAGCTAGAGGTTATACCAGCTATTCCTAGCGCCATGCCGACAATGAGGAGAATCCTAAACAACCTCCGGTTACTTCCAAGCTGAGATATTCTATCATTTGCAGGGGGTGTTTCGCTGAGGAGTCCTCTATAAATTAATGAAGTATGTCAGTGATGTTCTGTAGACACACAATGACTGTACTCGCCGATCAAGGACAAGAGTATAAGCGGCATAAAGCAGACCAAAGAATCCAACTCCAAACAACACTTGATCACCAATTAAAAGGTTGAGATTTTCTCCAGTGGCGTCGGACCCTATCATGACAGCGCGTATAATGAACGCGGTGACGCGAACTACTCCAAATATTCAGTCGATTTTATCAAGAGGAGAAATAGAATTTCTGACCTGCGCAGAAGAAGGAGAGTACACCGTATACATAAGTCGGAGACTTGATGAACCGAATAGCGAAAAATCCGCAAAATAGGATGTAGGGAATGGCGAACACGATGGCTGCAGCCAGGGAGTTGTATCCATATGCCTCTGCGTAATTTATAGTAGACATCACTGGAGAAGGAGAACAGATGAAGAGGATTTGGAAACTAGCTTCATAGGCATTTTCTTTTATACCGCCCTTGTGGTATGCATCAACACAGGCGATCACTTGTGATCGCAGTGTAGTTATTTTTAGCGTGCTCGAATTTATCGATGGAACGAAGAACGAGAACTTTCCCAAGGACAGAAGAAGTAAGTCAATCAAGGAACAGGCATTTCGCAGACCCTGTTATTTGATGGCTAGACACACGGTAAGACCAAGGAAAGTGTTTAAATTGTTGAAAGCCTTAGATTCAGCCTTCCGTCGGGTCCAGGCCAAGCCCGTCGGCAACAAATTAGGCGCGTCGGACGCGACGGAAGACAAAAAAAAGTGTCCCCCAAGAGGATGAGGTTGATGCACGGTAGTGCTGTGTCAGTAGGGCGTCGATGATTACCTCGAGATAGGCGTTTCAACAGGAAAAGGCCTCCATCATCTTCGAAGATCAGGCAACTTGGCCTGACTATCTTCTCGACCGAATCTGGTGATCAGTATATAGTCTCCATCCAGGGATGCAGACCGCAAAAAAATTACAATGTCCTGTACCACCCATTTTTTTCCTACAACCTGTGAGAGTTAATGCCATGGCGGGAAAAATCACTATCCGACGTCCGGTGTCGTAGGAGCAAGGGGTTCCGGATATGAAAAAGAGGACGGCACCTTCCTCTGACACGTGGTAAGTCATTCTCCGAATTTAATCTCCGCACTTTTTGGCCATACAACAATGGCTGCTACTGATGGATATACGTTGAAATAGTATCCTATTGGGTTCAGGCTATCAGATATGTACCGTTTCGGGCCCGGGATTATGACTGTGGTATGCACCTTATGGGAGTGAATCTCATTGTTTATATTGATTCCGTTCTTCAATCAAAGACATTCCCCCAGCCGGTTTGTCTTATACAATGTCCAAAGGTGCATACATCTGTATCATGTCATTTTTTCAGTCTACTTACTCCTTGTACTTGTAACCTACCTACCCGGTGTACCGGGCCGCTATCCCGGTAACCCTTCCATGGGAACCGAGTAACTTGCTCAGTGGAATTCATTGCTATTCACCACGATTAAGATCAGATTTTTGTATGTTCTTTATCACCTAGATAACCAACGTGTAGGTGAGTCCTTCGAACATTCTTAGGAATCAAGATGACGTCCAATCTTGACAGGACTCTCGGCCCTCGAGCCAATCAATGCATCATAGATTGATGTTGACAAGGCGCGTGCTATAAGGTTGCATCATTCTGGGGATATTCGGTTATGTTACCTACCGAAGAGCTCCTCAAGCCCCGTTATCAAACAAACACTCCACCACATTGGGCGGTCTCTTTAAAACCGAGTCAAACATCTCTTGTTGTCAACACATGACAGCTACTTCCCTTCTGAACTACCACTGAACCTTTGTACGATGGCCGACAATGGCTCCACGGGTCCTGGGATTGCTATTATTGGTGCCGGGTAGTCCACCTATTGTTTCACCGTAAAATTTTAGCTTACTTCTTTTGCCCGCAGTATCGGAGGACTATCTTTTGCTATTGCTTTAAAGAAAAAATTTCTCGGATACAGCAACTTTATCGTATGCTGTGATTCTGACACTTTACTATCCTGTCATTCACGCCGGTCTTCAGGTTTACGAAAAGGCTTCTGATGTTGGCGGAACATGGAGGGTACATGACGCTTTACAAGGTCTTGTGTCAATCTGATTGTTTCATAGAGCAATATCTATCCCGGTTGCTCATCTGACGTGGGCATGCACTTGTACTCCCTGTCTACCGACCTTAATCCTGACTGGCATTACACCCATGGGTTCCAACCGCAAATTCTAAGTTATTGGCAGGGTTTATCACATAAACATAATTTATATTCCCACATTGTCTTCAACACTCTTGTCGTCTCGGCAGAGTGGGACTACCAAGATGAAGTCTACCGCATCGTCACAGAAAATGGGCTAACGGGCGCACGATCAACTTCGTTCGCGAAAATTCTCATTTCTGCTCTGGGAATCTTGGACGTCCCGCGGTACCCAAATTTTCCCGGACTAGACACGTTCAAAGGCGATCAGTTTCACTCTGCCCGCTGGGACTACAATGTTGATCTTCGTGATAAACGAGTCGCCGTTATCGGGAATGGAGCATCTGCGTGAGTTCATCCTATCCAATTCTATGAATTCATCTTTCTTAGAATTACGAGAACACAATTTGTTCCCGTCATTTCATCAGATCCGACGGTCAACGTGACAAATTTTTGCAGAACGCCGAATTGGCTGTATCCCCCCGTTCGTCTCTCTTCTTATTTGGTTCCAGAGTCTTACACTTCCTTCATAGATTCGTTCAGAGTATAGTAGACTATGGAGGTTCATGTTCAAATATGTTCCATTTTTTATGCGAATAACCCGTTTTTTTCTCTTTTTGCGGGTTAGACATTCTCTATCTGTATGTTTGATCGCACTCCTTGACCGTACATTATAGGGAGAAATGCTGTATTGGCTGGTATTTGGTACCCGATTCCTTCACAGTAAGTTAAAGAAGGTAGGCAAATTGCTGTCTTGCATTGATCCTCGAATTTTACCCTTTGGTAGGGCTGTGTAGAGTATATTCGACGGATGGCGCCGAAGGAATACCATGACCAGTTGATACCATCGTATAGTAAGTCGTTTCCTTCTATGATAGGACAACTTATGAACTGTTCTCAGAACTGGGGTGTAAGCGCTTGATCTTCGACACTGGTTACCTTACAGCATTGCATCGTCCTAATTTGTCACTGAACTGGGACGGCATTGAGTCGATCGTTGAGAACGGCATCGTGACGAAGACCGGTGAGCTTCACCACATCCATAGCTGAATGTCATAAGTCAATTAAAGATGGTAGGAGAAAAGTTGTCCTTCGACGTACTCATTTTTTCGACGGGCTATGTGGCCGTACGTGGTTCTCATCGAGTCAACGTCTATCATGGTACCGACTTTCGTTCCCCTACTAATTAGGATGATTTTCCTTTGCATATCCGCGGCCTTTCTCAGACGGTCAAGGAATATTATGAATCGGCAGAAGGTCCTAAGGCGTACCTGGGAACTGCAGTTCCAGGCTTTCCGAATCTTTGCATGATATCAGGTAACGGTCAACGCATGTCAGGCGACGAAAGCCTAACTTACATCCTTTGTAGGTCCTAACACCACTACAGGCCACACGTCAGTCGTTTATACGGAGGAAGTTCAGGCAAGTTACGAACATTCCATCCAGTGTTCCTTGACTATAGCCCTGTAGATCGATTACATCCTCCAGCTCATCAAACCCATCCTCCAGGGCCATGTTTCCACCATCGACGTTACGGACGAGGCAACAGATGCGTACAATGAGAAGATCCACGCACGGCTAGCTAAATCCGTCTTCGTCGACTGCGTGTCATGGTATAGGAAGGGAAGTGACGGGAAAGTCTCAAGTGTATTTCCAGGTCCCGGGTTCCTATTCTGGTGGTGGTTGCGAAAGGTCGACTGGAGCCATTATAAGGTGACTGCGTTGGGAAGTTGGTACCATAGTTCACATCATGGGGTGCGTACTATGCGGCTGGCTAAGGTTTCAATCGTCTTTCTTCTGCTGTTGATGGTGACGCGTTTTGGAGGATTTGTACCGTCGAAATGGGTAAGTGTCTTCTGTTTAATTCTATTATTGGCTCGACTGAAGCGCTTGACACAGCTCCTAGCCCGATTATTACCTAAGATTCAGCAAATGACGCAGAAGCTAGCGAGAATTTCCTGGTGATGGTTAATATTAGGACTTCTTCGATCCTATATGAACACCGATACGCATATAGATCTTGAATGAGGAGCTAGTTCGACCAAGCGAATAGAAAGATGAAGTACTGTCCTGAACGCACTTACTCAAAGGAGAATGAGGTGCCGCTCACACTAACACAGTGATCCACCGTACGTGAAGCAACAAGACGTTGTATCTATTGACTGTAACATAGCAAGGAAATCAAAGGGGATACACGGATGATAAATAAGTTAGAAGTGTCTCGTGTATGAATGCGCATCGGATCAGTGTATCCCACAGCATGAAGCCCGTGCAGATTAAGCACGGCCTAAATAAACGAGGGCATGGTATGATGCCTGTTCTTTGGCGCCGCTGACAGTTGGTGCGTACCCTTCCCCATGCACGACATCATTGACTTGGGAAGATCTGTGACTTAGCATACGTCCTGCAATTCGAAGCGAAGCCTACATACCGTAGGCTACAGAGGTCCAAATTCCTTTATGTTGTGGACCAGTAAAACTATCTTTGAAGCGTAAGGTCCATCCAGCCTGGATGCAGAGATTGTTCAACTCTGTGTGGTAATCTAGAAGAGTGACACTGAGTTCAACGGGAGACGAGATCTCTGGAGGGTGACCTACGCCTTCTATCTTGGTTGTTGGACATGGCTACTTGAGTATATATTGGCTGTAACAGATGAATAGGTGGGTGTGGTTTGTTGGGTTGAGTAGATGGTTTATCGTAGCTTTTATACGCACTATGGCATGAGTCGAACAGCGCTCAAAGCCCCAAGTCCAAGACACAGCAAACATCACTAGGAAAAACAGATGAGGAGCAGGACGAGCCGCCCACAAAGCCCACCAAACCCACCAAAGCTGACAGCAAAGAAGCTGAAACGGTGAGGTTACTGGACATGATCGGAGTTTCTCAAAGGGTAGGGAAATAGACCCAGGCGTCAAGTGAGGTCGACCTCTCCCGTACTTGTAAACAACACCCTGATGATGACAGCTCTCGTTATCATAAGTAATCGGTCAACTTGTGTTCCAAAGAAGCGAGACGCTCGCGCTGTCGAACTCGTTTCCAATAAGAGAGGATTTCTACACATCAATTTAACCGGAATGAAGACTGTTGACCTACATGTAGAGGCGACGCGTAGTCTTTTCGAGGGGAATAGATACAGACACCCACAATGATTCATTATCATCTATAGTTGAATATCACTATTGTCATTGATCGCCGTCGATCAGGAGCCACAGAGCGGTGTACATTTTATGATAGCCGCTTTATGTAAGACGAAACACATTGAAGGTTGACCGAATGGAGAGTTAAGGCTGTCAGAACGTGTCCGGGGTGGGTGCGAGATGTTAAGAACAGCTAGAATGGCACAGATAGAACGGAGGTACCACCTCGGAGAGCATGTAAAAAGTTTTACCGCGGGTAAAGCGTAGAGAACGGAACATTGCATGTTTTATTGAGACTGTCAAATCAGAGCACTAATGAAAGACTGAGCGATTAGATGGGAGTATATGATAACGTAATCGGCTGACACATATGTGAGTTTGATTGAGATTTAAAAACTATAAAGGCAAAGGGATGCGAGTTTACGAAGGTAACTTATTTGACGGGAAATTTTTCTAGGTGACTCGGGGATTGTGACTGGACACACGTGGCCGCGTATGTCACAGTGATTCTCGCGGTCTTGGTTACATAAGCACATCACACCTCACTACCTCGGCCCTATCATCCTTGGAGCAACATCTACCACAAGTACTGAACTCTTTTCCTTGGCACGTAGCTCCTTTTTTCGGGAAATGAACGACGCGATGATCTGGTTGGCGAAGGCCATCCCCTCAATTACGGGGACTAGGACACTGGGTCTCGTAACGGGCTGAAGATAGGTGATGGGTGTTTCAGGGCTGCCTTCTGCATACAGCTGGTTAGAAATAAGTATTTACCTGTACTTGGAACAGACGATTAGGAGTGGCCTTACTGCTAATCGTTGGACGAGATGGAATTTTCATAGGTATCGGCCGTTAGGCTGTCTCGATGACTCTAACACATCTGTATCACCAATTAATGCCTGATTGTTGTTGTATCTAGGAAATACTGTCATTTTACTCGGCAATTGCTCTTCTTTCAACCATTTACTGATCTTGACACCGTTGCTGTCATACAGGTTAGCTATCGTCACCATATCAGTGAATACCTCCTTTATCTCGATGGACGCAAAGACCTCTTGTGTTCTGACATCTACGACGTCTGTTCGTCAGAGCTCGTCTTCTGCTTCGTCCGAACGGTGTCTGCTGGCTGTGAATTCTTCGGTGGCGCCGCGTTGACGACACTATTACGGTCGAACTCGGGGTGTACCCGGGTCGGAGGTGACGGATTTACGAGTGCCAGGACGAAATCCTTGTCCTGACAGTTTCAGAAGGTATATCTGTTATATCATTCCTATAAGCGCCGGGCCCAACTTGTACCGCTCACATGGGTAAAGAGCTACTAGTAAGACCCGCATTTACCAGCCTGACAGATTGCTGTATTGATGGTGTTCGTGGGACTCGTACCTTTGTATAAGCCATTCAGTACAGCATACCCGACCTTTTCCGCGGGTTTGCTGCACAGAAGCCTCAGGTCGGGTCGCTAACCGGTCATCATGTAAGGGAACTATTCTTTTTGTGCAGCTGAATGTACTGAAGGCATTCCCATAGTTGTAGTAGTACCACATATCCGGTTGGTGGATTGGGCTGTAGGACGCCAGGTCGACACAGTCAAGGCTATACGAAGGCGACGCTGTAATTGGTGTTCAGCACATTTCTGAGGCTCCTTGTGTGGCTTCGCGAAAAATGTTTCGCTATTCCGAGTCCTTTGACTCGGCAGTGTAGTTAGTTCCTTCTGTGCCACTTCGACTTCCCAAACTTGCATCTAGTATCGCGCCCGAAGGGATGCCCGATAGGTTTTACTTGTAATCAAGCGCCAGTATACAACCTTCATCCCTCGCCTTTCCCAGACTAATGAAATCATTTGACAGACTTGCTGATGTCTGGGGCTGTCGTTGTTAGATTTGCATCCGAGCGCCGTTAGCGCCAGAAACGCATGCAATATTCCCCATATTCCCCATTTGATCTTAAAGGGGGCATGTATAGCGCCGTACGAAAAACAATAACATTAAAATTTACGGGATCCCTTCCAGACTCGGCACCGTCATCAAAGGCCACCAAAGGAACCCTCGTGCCGTAGAGGAGAACACAGATTGTACCATTACATCTCATCTGCATTGCGGCGGCTGCAGGAGGCCTGGAGACCGTAATGATGCATGATAATATCAAGATCGTTGAAACACAAGACAGCTCTAGTTAGGTAAAAATGTACCATGACATGACACACTACTAGGGTTATATCGGACTCAGCACACACTCGACACCAGCAATCCAGAGTCTCCGTTATGAGGAGTATGTATTTTACACGATTTTACCTCCTGAAGATCTAAAATCAAGGTTAAAATATAAAAGTACGAGGAACTAATCTGAATTGAGGGCAATTGGAAATATATAATGTTGTACGACATAAGTACACGGCTTGCACGTGGGCGATCTGGTTGCTTATGTAACGTGACCGCTACTACACGCCTACCACCTCCCTGTCATTCCAGCAGAACCATTCGCCTTACTCTCCCGTAGAAAGCTCCTCTCTGACGATAAATTACCATAATCATCTGGTCGATAACGGTCCTCGTGGCAGGCTGAGCATAGACGACTGGGGTTTCAAGGTTGATCTGTCTGTCTCAAATTACGGAAGGATCGTAGTATTCAAGGAATACTATCGTCGTATGTGGCAATTGCTCCGCCCTAATTCATGTGCTGATGCTGACGCTAATTACCTCGTTCGCGATAGCATTGCCAGCACATACGGACAAATATCCTTTATGTCGATGAGGTGACGATCACTTGTGTCCTCACTTCTGTGACGTGTTTCTGTAAGGATGCTGTCCTTCATTTCATCTGAATGGTGTATATACGCTGTGACTTCTTGGATCGCATTGACGGCACTATTACAGACGAGGTGAGATGTATCGGTGATGACGGATTTACGAGTGTCAGTGCAGTATTCATTTTACCTACGGTTTCGAAAGCAATCCTCGGATCCGGTGAGCATACCTCGAAAATCATCCATATGATCAAGCCTTCTAGGCTGGTATCCAGTACTTGACACTCGACTTGCTTGCGGACTTTGCTGCTCAAAAGCAAGACCAAGCCGGGCCCTGTACATCGATTTGGCCAATACTCTATCCAAATAGCTGAATACAATAAAGGTGTTACTTCTCTCCAACCACTTCCGCTATACGTACAACCGGTCTAGGGGGACCTCTTCCTACATGGTCACAGGAATCCTAATGGTCCTATGCCCGGGCAGCACGGGAAAATTAATGTTCGGTACGTTTCGTATGACCCTTGTACAGTTTAAGGGACGCATCTACAGCAAATGCGATCAGTTTTTTTCGGCCTTAAACTCCCGAGCTCGCTGTTTTGCTGTGATATATCCGACGTTCTGACCTGAGAGTGTCTCGGCAAGCGATGGATAGGTGGTATCTGCAACCGGCACATTCACAGCCGGTCATCAGATACCGTTGATGGAATGGCTTGTAGCCGGCCTTTGGCTCAGGCAGGCAAGGCTTTTAGTCAGGAATACCACTTAATGCTCGGAGCTGAGCTCATTGGCTCTGTCTTGGCAAGGTTGCTGCTGTAAAGTAGTCAAGACACTCCTCCCGGTCTTGACTGGATTATAGTGTCAACGCCATATAGCAGCCCATTCAAGGGGCTTCGTCGCGACTTGGTCGGAGCTTGCAAGACTGAATGCGGTATACAGGTCATCGAGCAAAGGCTACACAGCAGAAAGGCCTTTTCTGGTGGTCTCTTTCCTTCGATTCAGGCGCAGGAATATTTCCAGAGATAAGCTTCACTTACTCCTTTCAAGTAATATGTTCAAATTGTCGGTACTCACATACTATTCGTGCTTAGGCCGCAAGCCTAGCTGGATTCCGCCGAAATATAGAGTTGGTCTTTGCGTGTATAGGTCGGGCAACGGAATTCTTGACTGGTAATGTGACCCTTTCTTCAAACAACTGCAGGCCGGGGGCATCATATAACATACATGAACATGGTTCATATCCTCTTGATTTACGTGAAATACATATTCATCTGGTTTCCGTCATACAGATGTTGCCCCTGGGATATCAGCAGCGTCCTACTCGGACTATGAAAGGGCCTTTTTCATTCGACCGCATCTTGCCATATTATTGTAATTGGCAGTGATATTGGTGAGAATGGTCTTGCTGAATGTCAGCTTGTGATATATCATCCCCTATCAACTTGATGGGCCGGCTTCAGTGAAGGCCCTACGGCAGAAGACAGCAACCGGTTTTTGCCGCCTAGACAGTGGATAATGAATGCCACGATACAAAGCTCGTCAACCTTAGCAACGCTAGAATTGAAGTAAGATGGCTGTGCTGCATTCGAACCGATACTGATAGTTTTTTATTTGCATCGTCGACTTTTGTCTTTGTTAGTCGTCACGTCACGTACTCTAATTTGTCACTATATAATGCCACCAGTCGCCAGCCTAATAGGATGCGGTTGTTCTGAGTACCCGCGAAGGTTTATCTATGTTCCGATTAGTCCGAACCCGGGGTATCTATGCCGTTGGACGAGCGCATACTCTCTGGAATGGTAATGTCTTGGGACCAGGAAGTATCTCATTGGTGCGTTGAGCCGCTAAACGGTATTAGGGATGTCACTTTTGTAAATGACGCCGAAATATTCCGGCGGACGCCGTTAAATGAACCGGGATGAGTGCTTCCTATCATTCGTGCAGCTAAACTGACACGATCTCTAGTGAGACGCTCATACTATTCAGATGGCCATTTGTAATTCCTATATTTACAAGTGAGACCTAAGCTCGGGGAAGAGATGCCCATCGGTCCTGATTCCTCCTTGCAGAAAAGGCCTTCACACACTAAGGAGAAGCGAACCCTCCTGCAGCTCCGTATTAATGAATTGACGCATGTTTCGTTATCTTGCAGTTCTTGTCAGAGGTTCTATCGATCAACCTATGCTCATTTTTAAGGTTCGTATTGGGGATATTTCACTGGATGGGAACATTCTTGCCATAGAGGTTCTATCGATCAAGTTATACTCTTCTTGAGAGTTCAATGGGTGTACGTTACTGGATGGGAACTGCCTATGGCTGATTCGAGTGTCTTGACTAAGGTATGGTTACTCTACGGAGCCGTTCTCCACAAGTTCTTACACCTGATCACAGTCTTCGCCCAACTCAAGAACTTCACAGTAGGATCAAACGGGTCTATGTATATAAGGCCAGTATCATCGGTATTATCTCAATAGCTTCCTCGTCAAGCCCTGCGACATGTCAACTACTCTCTGTTACTTTATCGCCCCTGCGATTGCCTATTTTCTCATTGCTGTCCCACTGCGCCTCTGGAAAAGGAGACGTGCGATTCGGAAGATTCGCGGACCGCCACGTCCTTCATTTTTATTAGGTTTGTTCAGATTGATTCCACCGTCTAAGCCGTATTCTCAACAATAGTTGTCAGGCCATGAATACCTCCTTCATAGTCGTCAGCATGTAGGTGACTTGGAGATGGAATGGTATCAGCAATACGGTACCGTATACCGCACAGGCGGGTGCTTTGGGGTCTGAGTTTTTCTCCTTTCTTTCTGCAATGGTTTTGACTTCGATGACAGCAAGACATTTTGTCTGTCGCTGACCCAAAGGCGTTGCAGTACATTTTTCATGCGTCTGGATACCGATTCCCAAAGGCAAGGGACGCCCGTCATATTATAGAGGCATTCGTCGGACAAGGCATAGCCTCTGTTGAGGGTATGCCAGAGATTCCGTGTTGCCGATGTTCTACGTTTCATTGAAATTTCTAGGGAGCGCCCACCAACGCCAGAGGAGGATTCTCGGTCCTGCCTTTGCTGCATCCCAGCTGCGACTCTTTCTGAATGTCTTCCAGGCATCAGCCCTGAAGGTACGGAGGGTACTCTAGCTTTGACGACATTAGCTCATCTGAACGCTCTAGCTTACAGAGAAGACTATCGAGTCCGTTGGGGAAGGAAAAGTTGTCAACATGCTCCAATTGACAAGCAAGATCGCCCTAGACATTATAGGGATCAGTACGGGTTCATTCAACGCTCATGATCTTCAGATAATTTACAGCTGAATCACAAGCCTCTTACAGATATAACTTCAACTCCCTCAACGATGGACAAACTGAGCTGATGGCAGCGCTTTACAATGTCTTGTAGGTCTAATCTACATTCTTGGAGGTATGCCTTGCAAACTCGTTTTCAATAGCGGTGAATCACAGTTGTGGCCGACGAAATGGGAGCTTCTTTTCAGCGCGCTCTGGCGTATTCTTCCAGAATGGATGCTTTCACTTCTGGAACGGTTGCCTAGCAGAGTTGCCGTGCGACTAAAGCGGTTCAGAGACACTGCTACGAAGGTATCTCGACCTATCTTCGAGAAACAACTGGACGAAGTTACCAATGATCCCAATCCGTCTGAGAGGGACATAGTCAATGTTCTCGGTATGTTAGATGCGCTACATCAAAACCAATCATCTCTTATCTTGATCCAGCGATATCTCATCTCGCAGATGATGCTAAGAAGAAGATGAGCGACATAGAAATTGACTCCCAGCTAGCGTAGGCTTCTCCCACTTCTGAGTCTATTTAGCTGATTGATTTTAGAACGTTCATTATAGCAGGTCACGACACGACTGCGGGAGCTATTGCCTGGCTTCTATATGAATTGAGTCGTCATCCTGAGGTTCAGTTCAAGGTACGCGAGGAGATAGCTATAGCTAAATCCAAGGCTCCGGGTGCGCTTAGTTGGGGAGATTATGATGCTATGACTTGGCTTAACGCCATCATTAAAGTGCGGCATCATCGTTCTACTCTGGGCAATAATTGATGATCATTCGCACACTCAGGAAGGTCTCCGGTACCATCCTCTTGCTTATGGCCTCTTTCGCGAAGCTTCTCAGGACGATGTCCTACCGCTATCTGAACCTATCATCACTTCGGATGGTCAAACGTGCTCGAAAATCCCAATTTCTAAGGGTCAAATCTTGTTTGCCTCTATCCATACCTATAATCGGCAAGTCCAGTTGGCCTCATTGTTTCCGGAGCATTTCTTGACTGGTTTATTCCATAGCCTTCCGTCGGTTTGGGGGAATGATGCTGCGGAATGGAATCCTCGCCGGTTCCTTGAAAATCATGGAATAAAGCGGGAATCTCTTGGGGCATACGCGAATTTGTAAGTTTCTTTCTCTGTTGCACAAACTGGACCACCAATTCCATCCTTTGGTAGGATGACTTTTGGTAAGAACAATGTCTTTGCTTAGGATCCTTCATTGAGTTTCCCGTATTGTAACTTCACCGATAGGTGCTGGCGTTCGTGGGTGTCTTGGGTGAGTCTTAAACCCCTTAGAGGGTGATGATGTTAACCCACGGCAATTGCTTCCATCATTAGGTGGCGATTCGCGTAAGCATCAACAGACTGATTAATTAATATGCTTGACCTTTACTCTTTCATAGCGTTATGGAGCTGCAATCGGTGGTCACAGAACTTATTAGCAATTTTGAATTCAACATTCCGGAGGGAGCATCGGAGTTACAGCATGGCCCTGCGGGTATCGTTTTAATCCCCATTGTTCCGGGAAAGGCGCAGGAAGGACCGCAGGT
This sequence comes from Armillaria sp. CMW 4456, assembly GCA_028551335.1. NCBI lineage: Eukaryota > Fungi > Basidiomycota > Agaricomycetes > Agaricales > Physalacriaceae > Armillaria > Armillaria sp. CMW 4456. Next base: position 29,765 of record JANDKJ010000502.1, on the reverse strand, counting down.
ACCGCTGCTTGTTACCCCTCTGAATAAGCAGCCCTGAATGCCGGAACGCTGGCTCGGGCGATGGTTGTAACACATATTCAAAAGTCTATATGAAGGTTGTACACTTGGTTAGCTCAAATGATGCCTTTTTTTCTTCTCGAGCGTAGCTAACGGACTCAGATGTGGCGGCCTGATACTCTTAGATTAATGTTATCACATCCTGATTCTGGTGATGGGACATAGGCTAGTACTGTCTATCCGACTAAGAAACTCCACGGCCTTTTCCTGACGGTATTGCCAGCGAGAAAGGGTATCTAGTTTCTGGAACAGCCCATGGTCTCCTCCATCTTTACCTGTGTTTTATTTTTATTGTGCACACTTAGTTTATAGTTTGAACTCGAAAACAAGCCGACGTCATGGCCGAGCCATTGACATGCCTGCCGGGCCGGTTGGTCCACGTGATACTAATCAGGCTTGGTGCAACATTCTCGTTCGCTTTGTTCATCATACTACTACTCAGAAGCGAATTCCAGATCGCTCTATTTCATTTGTTTCAATAGCATAAGGCAACCGTCGGAGCTATACCTTTGTGCTGCGCGATCAAGGTTAGAGATAAACCCCGATTTTACTTACACCACTAATAAATTTGTTGCAGTCAGCCGTCAGGAGTTAGAATCTACCGCAAAATTGAAGGCTGAATTTTGCGTGTGTGGTTGGCCTATTGTACGTTCATATGTTCACTACCTTTTAGGACTTTAGGACTAGCTTGAGTCACCCATCGTATATGAAGTCTTGACAAGACTCAGCTGGCGACATATATGTTCTCTAGCGTTCGTGGCTTTCAAAGTTCAACAAGTTTCGAGAGCAAAACCTGAAATCCATAGATTTCATCGTCTCTGTGCTACGAACTTGTCAACTGTCTCGCCTCTTTACCCGTCCGATACCGCAAATGTTGGCACAATCATCGTTGGCGGCTATTCCTAGCAATAGTGGGACCGGATCAGCGCTGTGTGTCCTGTACAATTTGATGGCAAGGCGATGCCGAAGTCGCCATGGAGTGCCTTCCCCCTGAAAGGTTGCCAGCAGCCTTGATTGGGCTTCGGTACGCGACACGTACCCACCAAGGATCTCAATCGCGTTACAGACGATCCGACCCGTCTTTTTAAGGAGATCCATCCTCATTGATTACTGAATGCCGATCACGGAGACGTTTATCCACAAAGATAAGTTAATGTTTCACCTTCTGCGGGAAGGGCCAGGGGCACTCTTGCACACAGCAATTGCGACGTCATCGGCCTCTCCTTTGGATGAATTATCTTTATCTCGGTCGTATCCTAATTTCGTAGGTACACATTCGAAACTTCCTACATCATTACCTGGAGAATGCGGATGGAACTACCGGTGAGCACCGTCCTGATCGTAAATCGGTGGGTGTCATAGTTTTCTTTTCCAGATTAAAGCCTAACTGTTGTTGTATCTAGGAAATATTGAAGTCCTATCTCCTACGCTGAAGGAAGCGCAAACAAAATCCGTGTTCGGTACATCCTAATACCCCTATGCCTCTCGGGGATCGCGCCGCTACAGAAAATGTGATCGTTTCGTTCGGTTTCAAGTTTGTTTCCAGAACTTGCTTCCTCATTATTCAATAAGGACCTGAAGGAGTCTCAAGACACAAAGAGATACTATGATTACTTTCACGGTCGAGCATGATAATACCTCTTCTAGAGCCAGTCATCAGAACCCATCAATCGAAATGCTAATTATTTACACGGTCGGTCTTAGCCCGAGTCAAGGTTTCTCGTAGAGAATACAACTCAATGCTTGGAGCTGAGCTCATGGGTTCTCTATCTTGGCAATGCTGCTGTAAAGTAGTCACGACGATTACCCCCTCGGTCTTAACTGGATCATAGTGATGAGTGGTGTCAACGCCTTGCAGATCTTATGTTCGAATCGTCGGTACTCATATACTATTGTGCGCAAGCTTTGATGCCTACCTCAATTCTTCCGACATAGAGAGGTGTGCTTCTGCGGAATTCCCAGCTGACAATGTGACCCTTTGTTCAGGAAACTACAGGCCAAGGACACTGTCTGGTGAAGGTACATATCCTTTGATTTACATGATATACCTATTCATGTGGTTTCGGTCATGCAGATTTTTCTCCAGGGATATCAGTAGCATCCACTCGGCCAATGGAAAGGTATTTTCATTCAACTGCATTTGTCTATATCTATACGCGACAGCGTGATCGCCAGCGTTATCGGTGAGAATGGTCTTGTTGAATGTCGGCTTTTGAAATATCACCGCCTATCAACTTGAGTGATGGGCCGGGTCCAGTAAAGCATGTCCCTGCAGCAGAAGAATTTTGGTTCCTGCCCAGCCGTTGAGGAACTTTACCTGCCATACAGGTGACGAATCGCGAAACAAACCTCATCAGATTCAACGAGACGAGCACTAAAACTTTTTCTTCAAACAAAGAAAATGCTGAGATTGGTATTGATATAAAAGGTACTTTTATTCTCTGAGCTTAGCCTGCTGACGGCTCACGAGAAGCCATTCTGTATTTATTCACCCTCGTTTTGCCACTCCGATGTGTAACATCATCTTTCGTCTCTTAGTCATTGCTTGCTCTGATCTGCTAAAGTTAGAGCAACATCGCGGATACACATTGTATGTAATTCCATCAATCACCGGTCTTCGCTTCTCCAATAAAGTGTGTTCTCTGACGTCATTTTTTCCTGGATATTGCGACGCTTACGAATGCTGAACAGGGTTAATCCGTGTCCCGTTCCCACAAACACACGAAATCCGAGGCGTTTATGACACAGAGCAAGTACTCTATCTCTAACACTTCTGGCGTTTTTTATGTTTGAAGGAAGTTGGATGGAATATTTCTGGGAGCTGGGAACGTTTCCTCATTCGTCATTTCATCTTTTGGAATCCGTGGGATGGAGACCGTACCAAGGATTCTTTCTACTCATTTCCTTCGAAATAGTATGATAGGAACGATGAGCAGCTCACGTTCCCCGGATGGTCCAATGGGCTGCAACGCTGATGACATTTCTCAAATGACATCAGTGTACCTCCGCGGGGCCCTTGAGTGGAGCCTGGTGAGTGGCTCGTTTGAAAAACATGACTCACCTGACATACCCGTTAGTGCCGATACCCGTGTACAACTGACCAGATAAGATTCTTCTCGTGAGCAGGACATTACCTCTTATGGGGAAAGTGGGGCTGGCTGATTTATTCTCTCCTCCTTTGAGCAATGGCTCCCACACCTTAGATAAGATATACGGCTCCGCGCCGATCCCTTAACGTATGATTCGTTGTTTGACGGGCCCGTTTCGCAGAGCTTCTCGAGTTCTATCAAACTATACATCGATCATCTTCATGTGAGTGAGTTTATTAGGTGCAATGTACTCGATGGGAAAAATCTGTGGCCGATTCAGGCGTACTGACATAGGTAACATTACTCGACAGGGCCGTACCCAAAGGTTCTTTCACTCGATCAAATTCTTCGCCAAAATCAAGAGTTTTACGATAGACGCCAGTGAGTCTACGTATTTAAGGACACTAATGGTCGTATCGTCTCAACAACTTACCCTTCAAGCCCTGCGACATGCCAACTGCTCTCTATTACTTTGTTATCCCTGCAGTTATCTATTTGCTTGTTACCGTCTCTCTGCGCCTCTGGAAGCACAGATATGTGATTCGAAAGATTCGTGGGCCATCGCGTCCTTCATTCCTATTAGGTTGGCTTAGATTGACTGCGTTATCCGGCATTTACTGTTTTATTCTAAATGATGTTTCTAAGGTCATGAATACCTCCTTCGTAGTCGCGAACATATAGGTGACTTGGAGATGGAATGGTATCAACAATACGGCGCCGTCTATCGCACTGGCGGGTGTTTTGGGGTCAGAGCTTTTGTCTACCTTTGATTCACGGTTCTGACGTTCATGACAGCAAGACATTTTGTCTGTCGCTGACCCCAAAGCGTTACAATACATTTTTCACTCGTCTGGATACCGATTCCCCAAGGCAAAAGATACTGTCCGTATCTTGAATGCATTTGTGGGACAAGGCGTAGCTACCGTCGAGGGTATGTCAACTGAAAGTGTATCTCCAGTGTTCTTCGTTTGATCGGAGTTCTAGGTAACATTCATCAGCGTCAGAGGAAAATTCTCGGTCCTGCTTTTGCTGCATCACAGCTGCGACTCTTTCTGCAGGTCTTTCAAGCATCCGCCTTGAAGGTACGGAATCACACTGGCTTCCAGGTTTTTAGCTCATTTGAGCGCTGTAGCTTACAGAGAAGACTCACGAGTACATTGGGAAGGGCAAAGAGGTCAACGTGCTTCAATTGACAAGCAAAGCCGCCCTAGACATCATCGGCATCAGTAAGGATTTATCCAGTGCTCATAATCTTCAAAGTCACTTACAGCCGAATCGTCAGCCTCCTTCAGATATAAATTCAATTGCCTTAACGATGGACAAACAGAGTTAATGGCAGCGCTTAATAATATCTTGTAAGTTTGAGCCTCTAATTCGCAATATGTCTTGCATGCTCATTTTCAAAAGCGGTGAATCTCAGATGTGGCCAACCAAATGGGAGCTTCTTTTCAACGCGCTCTGGCGTTTTCTTCCGGAATGGGTGCTATTACTTCTCGAGCGACTTCCTAGTAGAGAAGCTGTGCGATTGAAACGGTTCAGAGACGCTGCTTCGAAAGTTTCCAGGCTTATCTTCAAAAAACAACTGGAAGAAGTAGCCAATGATGTTAATCCATCTGAGAAGGACGTCGTCAATGTTCTTGGTATGTGTGTCGCATGATTTGAGTCACGGTTATCTCTCATCATGTATCAGCTATGTCCTATCTCGCCGATGATACGAAGAAGAAGATGAGCGACCCGGAGATTGACTCCCAGCTGGCGTAGGCTTCTTTTCCTCTTAGTTGATTCACCTGGCTAATTGAGTCGGACAGGACATTCATCATAGCAGGTCACGACACCACTGCGAACACTATGGCCTGGCTTCTCTATGAGCTGAGTCGTCATCCTGATGTCCAAGCGAAGGTACGCGAGGAGATATTTATAGCCAAATCCAAGGCTCCGGGAGCGCTTACTTCGAGCGACTACGATGCCATGACTTGGCTTAACGCCGTTATCAAAGTGCGGCATCGTTTAGAATCTTTCGAGCTGTAATTGATGACTGATATATCACAGGAAGTTCTCCGGTACTATCCTCTTGCTTATGGTCTATTCCGTGTAGCATCTCAGGACGATGTCCTACCGCTATCTGAACCTATCATCACTTCGGATGGCCAATCGTGTTCAGAAATTCCTATTTCTAAGGGTCAACTCGTCTTCGCTTCTGTGTATACCTATAATCGGTAAGTCCTTTACGATTAATCCCGAGCGGCTTGTTGATTGATCTCTACTAACTAGCCTTCCATCCGTCTGGGGCGATGACGCTGCTGAATGGAATCCTCGTCGGTTCCTTGAAGATCGTGGAATCAAGCAGGAATCTTTGGGGGTCTACGCCAATTTGTAAGATACCATCTATATCACACAAGTATTTGACCACTAAAATCGTCCCTTGATAGGATGACTTTCAGTAAGAACAATGTGTTTTGCTTGGGATTTTTTGTTGATTATCTCGCAACTTGAATTACAGGCGCTGGTATTCGTGGGTGTATCGGGTAAGTATCGAAAACCTTAGATGCGAAATTTCAATCTTAACATCTTTGTATCAATAGGTGGCGATTCGCGTGAGTGCTGACGAACGCACCGGATTTTATGACCTCACCTGTTTAACAGCATTATGGAGTTGCAATCAGTGGTTTCAGAACTTCTCAGCAACTTTGAATTCAGCATTCCGAAGGGAGCACCGAAGTTGCAACACGGGCCGGCGGGCTTCGTTTTAATCCCCATCGTGCCGGGGAAGGTGAATGAAGGACCACAGATACCGTTGCTTATTACTCCTCTCAACCATTAGGTACAAGTACTGGCGTAGTCTTGGCTCTAAAGGTAGTGCTGGTGTTGGTACCTTCACAAGGGACAATCAGAGATGCTGCGTTGTATGTTTGTACAAATCATCGATGAAAGTTTTACAGGAAGCTATATTGAAGGAAGCCGATTTCTTTGAGATGTGAACGATGGATATAGCCCACCGTCCTTAGATTAATGACATCGAATGATATTAGTGACTGGGCCTAATTATCCATCTATCAGGAAACAATACCCTTTTCCGGCTCAGTTATCATTGCGCTGCAGGCTTTTGGCTGGTATTGCGGTTACCTGCGTATTTAGTTCTCTGACGCCTAGGGCCATAGTAGTCTTCGAGCACTGTGATTCGACATAAAATAGATAGATCTAGGCTTAGCCGCCCGGTCCGTCCACGTGGCAAATCAGAATGGAAAGGGCGCTATTTAGCATTATGTACCATCATCATCATTACTACTCGGTATTGCATGTTGGACCGCCGTCAGATTTCTGTGTGCAGTATGGTTGAAAACAGCCCTGAAACCATTTATAAGCCTTTTATTGATGAATTCTATTCCAGTCAGTCTGCAGTAGAGCCATCCTAACCGCAAAGTGAAGGAGGCTGCGGAATACGCTGAGCTGGTACGTGGTGGGCAAATCGTACCAACCCTTTGATTCCTGACCTTTGGAACCGTGTCTTTCGACATCAATCGTATCATAAACATTGTTGTTCTTGTAGCTCAAGTGCTGACACCGATTCGGATGTCCCTTAGCCGTCGACAAATATTTTCCCCCAACACTCATCTTTACAACAGTCGCCAGGAGAAGGTCTTCATTCCACACGTATCACAGTCTCGTTCGCCCAAATTCTCATCCGATCTCGTCACTTTGCCTGTCTGATTTCAGCAATTGTTGTCACGGCCATCGCTGGGAGTTGTGATACCCAGAAGAGCGCTGGGCGTCCGGTAAACTCGATGGAGGGGCGAACCATTCAAGGCATCATGGACCGCCTCGATTGTCAATGAGTACCAAAGGCCTTGATAGAAGTGTAATGCGCGCTGTTTTCCGCCATCCAAAGATCTTAGTTTCATTACAGGTGATCCGTCCCCCTTAAGCCGGTGATTTACATCGATTATTGAATAATGATCACGGATAATATAGGCCATCCTTCTAGGGCAGTGCCGGGGGGCGCTCTCGCGCACAGCATGTACCTTACTCCTTGTATGAATCCTGGTCGTATCCTATCTTTAGCGACACCAAACTCGAAACATCCTATACCACTGCCTAGAGAATGTGAGGATCTACCTTTAATTAGTGGGCACCGTCACCGTATCTGGCAACTTGGTAGATGCCATGGTGCCGCTTGTGTTTGCTTTGGCAACGATGGACGAGTTACATACCTGTTTCTATGACTGCCCACCACCTTGGCGGCCGTCTGTGGAATATTCTTTGTTCGGATCACGGACCGCGGTGATTTACGCATCTATCTGCCGGTATTTCTTTTGCGCCCTTCTTTCCGCCTTCTTCACTCTAAAGGTCTCTATACACGAATGTCATTCATATACAATAGTGCCTAGAGCTGCAAGAAGAGCTTTCCTCTCAGTTTCGTTCATTGTTATCAAACATTTTGGGCGCTAGTTCTGCGAAATGCGTGGAAATGATCATTGATGATATCCGAAACCGATCTTACTTGCCGCCTCAAGTGGCGGGGCCTGGGAGACGAATGAATCACTGGCAAGTTACATGGGGATGACGGCCTGAATGATTCAAGACCTCTTTATTCAGCACCAATTTGATAAATTCTGTAAAACAGATGCGGGAAGAAGCGATGCATGGAATAATCGATACCCGTATCACTTCCAATGCTGTTCCAGCGGCCCAGTGGTTATAAATGTGGACGACATGTACGAGAAAATCATCACAATGAAGTCATCCTATCTCCCGACATTTTTTTCCTCTCCTTCCCCGCCAACGACGTTAGCAATATCGAGGTTATCTCTGCTCCTCGCGGTATCAGCTATCTTTAATGTTCTATTCATGTACACCTGGTACTTCCAACCCCTCGAGTGCAAGAGCGACTGGAAACTATATTGTATGTGAATTCATGTCTTAGCCTTGATACTTTTCTCACCACAACGTGTAGCGCCAGTAGATGATATTGTCTCGTATCATCCTGTCAAATTCAACCCCGGCTTTGCTTGGGACATGCCGATCTACGAACAAGAGCCTACAGACGAAGTCGATCAAGCATGGGCAGAACTATATCAATGTAAAATCTTTTTGATCATTGCTTTCGTACTTATGTCTGATCATATGCGCAGATACTGTTAGTCGAGTCTCCAAGTCAGAGGCTATGCAGATGGCCAACCGCACATACCCTCTGCCACATGAAGAAGGCTATTATTTGAGCGGATTGGAAGTGTTCCACCAGCTGCACTGCCTAGTAAGACGCTCTCCTCACCATGGGTTTTACGTGAGCTGACTAGAACAAAATAGGACATGGTGCGGATGTCACTGCATCCGGAACGCTACCCAGGTGTCGATCATCCGCATAGAAAACTACATGTCGCGCATTGCTTGTCCCATGTCCGCCAGGCGCTAATGTGTGCCGCTGACACCACCCCCATATCGTGGCAATGGAATGAGCAGGCGCAGACTGTGAGGCGGCGAGACGATGTGGTTCATACGTGCCGGAACTTTGAGGCTATACAAGACTGGGCCAAGGAAAGATTTGTTTCGGTTAATGATGACGAATTGAAAGTGTACGTGAATGACGGGTTAGAGTAAATGGGCGCTCAGAACGGAGTTCCCCATGATTATCCATATTTAATCTAGATTATTCAAATTTTGCCACGATAACTTTATTTCTACAATAAATAATAGTAATAGTACGATAGCTGTTTCTAGTGTACCGTATCATGAAATGATTTGCGTCTATTTCATGAATTTATTGGTACATCACGTGGTTGTGCAGTTATTTGTCAACGACTGCAACCACCGTCTATCATCACCCTCTTCATGGATGCATCACTGTCCCTACGGCTACTAAAGCAAGTTCGCAACGTGAGGTATTTTATACCCCTTGACGGGCTTCCATGACCATGACGACAATTCAAAGCGGTGAGTGATTCTCGTCTCCCTGCATGTTGTGTTTAAATTTCTACAGGCCAACGTCGCGATATGAACCACCACATTATGCAACATTCCCGCTCAACGAGACAGAAGCTCTACCGCACCTTCCTTCTGAGGTGGAGGCTGACGGCCTTAAAAGCAAATTGACATTGTGACGAGGAGGAGGAATCGGGCCTATATCGGAAACGTCGGTGTGTCCATTGCGTGCGATTTCATCCTAGAAGATACATAACCGGTTGTATGTGCTGCTCTTATAATTAGGTGTGATATCCGACTGACTTGGACAAGCAGGAGATATTTGGAATGTACTCGGATTTGGCGGCATATACCTCGACGAATGGGCCGAAATTGACACAGAGATGTTTACGGGAGTTCGAAATGCCTACAGTGTCTGGTAGATCTCGTACGCTCCAGATTTTCTCTTCTCATTTCTGACAGCGACAATATTTTGGACAGCTTATTTTTTACCGTACCACGCCAATCAGACACCGCAAAACATGCGGACGAATTACAGTCAGGTCTCCGCCCTGTCCCTGCAAATTATCAATGTTCATACATCGAATGGACCACAAAATCTATTATCCCACCCTCACCCACCGCCTCCTTCTCACCGGGTAGTCCTGACATCGGGAAGAACCTTCTATGGTCCACGAGCTCGATTGTGGGATTGATCACGGTCTTCGTCTCTGCAGTAGTCAAGCAGTATCCGCCACTTATGTTGCCATTGTCTCCACTCACCATATCGTCGGTGATCTTACCTTCTGTCTTTGCTATATTATTGTCCTCCCTCGGAATTAAGGCGATATCGCTCGTTTCCATTACCCTAAATCGCTGCCCCGACTATATCCCTTGCTGCCTTCACAGATTTTCCTGACATCTCAAGGTCTTCACCTGTGCCTCTTCTTAATCTCTCGTCCGGCACGGTCGTCTTCTTAGATTATCCCGGGTATTCATATGCATCGACGAAAATGACGCCCTTACCGACAGAAACATCAGGAGCAGCGAGGATCACAATCCCTAATGCTTGATATCATATCCATCGAGAGATGTTGAACGTGATCATATTACATACAAAGTAAGTGCGCAGGCACTGTTTTAGCTGCATTCATCTAACCAACGAATCAGTCTACCACACTTTCCTGCCAATAGGAATTTCTTCAAGTACCACTATATGCCTCCCGGACATCTCGCCGTTCGAGGCTGCTGTTGCGGTCGGAGGGTTGCAGTGTATCTTTTGCTACCCCGAGTGAAGAAGTCTGTTAATCGCGATATGCTCACAGGACAACGTGTTCAGCGAGGAATTGCCGTTTCGGTTGAGCAGATATCAGTAAGCAATGCGTATTCTATTATATTATGACTCATCTGAAGACGCATATATAGCCTCAATGGAGAACCTCCACATGAATCGTATGAGTAACATTCTGAGTACGTCTTTCTCTTCTCAGATATTGACCATCGAAGTCCTGACATGGAGGGTAGTGTGTATTCCGAGTTTGCAAAAGTAAAAACGCACATTTCCCGAAAGATCGTCAATCTGCACTGGAGCCGCGCTGCTTTGAGTAAATTCGCCTGGTTGTGCTTGACCGAACAAAGCTAATCTGTAAGCCTATTGTGTGGTGAAACTTACGGTATGTTAGATTCGAACTTCTTTCTTTGAAACTCGATATCAGTCGATCGAAATGTGTCAGGAAGGACGGGTTCGAGTCTTGACATACCTGGGGTCTTCGATTTGGCTTACGGCTCCACGACGGGGCGCCAAAATGCACTATCACAATGATTACCTCCTGTTTTTGTCCATCAAAGCGCTAGATTTCGCTTTACCGCATGCACTTTCCAAATCATCCCAGCCTTCTCTCAAAGATTAACGTAAAGTGTGCTTGCTCAAAGAGGCGCCCTTTCTTATCCGGTCGATAGCGGAGCCAGAGCCACTATGAGTCATGACGGAACCAACGGCATATCTCACGGTGAGTGTTTTTTAAAAAAAGAAGCAGTACGTCGGCGAACATTCACTTGTTAGCAGTTTCTTATCTGGTATATCCTCGGAAAGTTTCTGTTTTGCTTCTCCAGCGAAAAGTGAGCTCAGGGTTTCAGTGATCTAACCTGCCTTTTTACTACTGGTGAAGAATGGTACTTGCCTCCAATTGGTCAATACCTTCCGATCTTCCATGTCTGACTCTGTTGTTCTAGCCACCACATAAACGCCATCGATATCACATTGATGGAGGGACTATGAGAAGTCGCACAATCCGTGTCCAATCATCGACTAAGGATGGTGACTCGTTCATTTCGCTAGCAATAAGCAGCGCAAGGTGACGCTATGTGCCATTGCTGACCACCTCTTCTTTCTCCATTAATGCATTCAGGTGCCTCGATGCAAATGATAACAGTCAGCCGCAGCCATTCATCTTGCGAGGAAGCATCAGGAAAACGTTGCAGTCCGCACTGGAGGCACGTGTAGTACTGGCATCTCGGCATCGTGCCCTATCATATAAAGGACGCCTCAGAGGACGATGTGATTCAAGGAAGCCTTCCTTTCTACTCTCATCATCCAGTACTTTTACTTACCAATCATCCTTGTCAATGGCCCCACAACAAGCGCATGAACAAGCGCCAGAGCCAACGCCAGCTGGTACCCCAGGAGTACCAGCTGGCTTTGGCTCTGCCGATGTGCAGCGGCTTCTTCGTGGGAGGTTTGCAGACCAAGGCGCTCTGCAAACCTCTGTTTTCGTAGCTCGTAAGTCTTTGTCTCTACCGTAGATACGCTAATCCATCTATGATTCTCTTGTCTGTCCCATTTGTAAAGCGGATGCCAAGATCGTCGGTGTGAAACGTCCTTGGTATGGGAAGGAAGAACGTCAGACCAAGAAACCCGCAAATAATTCAGAGGCAAGCAGTGGCCTCGGAGATATGATGATATACTTGTATGAAGGTGAGTTCCTTTTTGCTGAATACTGGGTGTGCGAACTGAGGGATGTTTTCCACAGTAAAAATCTATGTTGAATACGAGGGTGCGTCTGACGCTTGTCGAGATTTCAATGGCTGACAGAATCTTCAGACATCGAGAAGACACTTGACGTGTCCTTCAACAGGTCCCTGTTCGATACGATGCAGAACACGTTCCATGACATCTTCACGCCTTACGTCGTTTTTGATGGGGACATGATCGCATATGCATCTCATGAACTAGCCCTGGGAATGTATGATAAGTGCCAGGTATGTTTCCCATTTGGTCCCTCACTGCACTTTTATCATAACATATTCTTTTAGTTTGACCTACTCAAGGACAATGGTCCAGAGCAACCCCCCAAGCTCTCTATCATCTGCTTGAAGAAAATGGGGGCCATCAGTTTGGAGTAAGTCAGAACATTCCATACCCTCTACTTGATTCTGATGGACATTCCAGGGTCCTTCGATATTTTACTAAGGGATCACGACTGTACGACGAAGGGGAGTCGGCACTTACTGTAAGTCTTCCTCTTCTATTTTAATGATTCACTCGTTGATGCGGTGTAGGCATCTAACGAACTCACTTATCACGGTTCGGAATGAACCAAGTGAAAATATCTCCAACATGTATAATGAAACTAATGAGTAAGTCATTTATAATATTGTTGATTTCTGTGGATGACAAGTCATAATTTAGTTCGTAACAATTCAAAGTAAGTGGTATTATTTCCGGTCTGCAAATCATTCAATGATTTATTATTTGTAGGCTCGTCTTTTTTTTTTTCTTTTTTTTTTTTTTACCCTAGTGGTATGTTATGAAAGTCTCAGCTATTGGACAAGTTACTGCCTATGTAGTCAGAGGGATAAGATCTCTCGAAACGCACATAGTCTTTTACATACATGTATTTCACTATTGAAACTTATGCACGTGTCGTACTCGTGATCAACCGACATGTAGGAACTCAGCCCTTAACTTTCGCAACCGAACACTAGGAGATACCTCAGACGCAACAGAACTACAACTGTCTTTAGTTCTGCATACGACGAGATAGGTCCTTCTGAATTCACAACAAACAGAACACGCAAGCCTTAAAGATGATACAACAATATGTCGCCGGGATGGCTGGCCCGAATGCTGTTTGGTTTTTCAACTTAGACTTACAAAGGTCGGAGAAGAGACAACAAAGGTACTCACATATTCCGATAGACAGCATACCATACGTCAACGAGGAGTCTAAGAAGCCGAGACCACAAGGTTCCTGGTGGTATGAAAATTCAACCCTCGTCCGCTACTAGACTTGGCAGCAAGTACGATCATTGCAGGGCCTGCTTTTTAGTCTCCAAATCTTTCGCCGACAGAGATCTTTACATGTTTCCCATCCAAGCCTTCAGGAGATCCGAGCCTGTCATAGGCGCCCTGCAGAGATGTACCGCACGCAAGTTGAAAACCAAGGCACAATCACAATGACGATTTCAAGCTCAGACTGGACCAGAGCGACGGAGTAGCTGCTTGACGAAGACCCTGCGCCACCGCCACAGCTCCAGCGTCTCTTACAGGGCCCAGATGAGTTACCGTGCATATGGTGACTTTCCCCTGGAGAGGAGACATGAGAGCGTAAAGTCGCAGATGCATACCAGCTGGCATTGACAAGACTAACCTGGGCTTTTGTCCGGATCAGAAAACGATACCGAGTCACCAACGCTCAAGTTGGGAGAAGAAAAAGGGAAGGATATTCAGTGGAAGGTACGGAACGTCCAGACTTTCAGGGTCAAACGGCGTCGGACTGGGCCTTGTTGGTAAAAATTAAAGGCGGGCGGCGTGACGTCACTGCTACTGGACGCGCCTCACGTGCGCCTTTTACCTCTTGACCGTCACTTACGACTCAACGTCCACTTTCACTTCTGACTTAGCAGAAAATCTTTCTCCAGAAATATTTTCGAGGCTCAATCTGATATTTCCCATGGTTCCTCACTCTGTTCAGCAGAAATCCTCGCGTCGGTACCGTTCAGGTATGCCTGCCCAACTTGCCGCGGCGCAGAGCAAATATTTCAACGACGAAGAGACGCGCCGCTCCATGCTTCTGGCAGACAACTGGATAGAACCCAGTTCAGTTACAGCCGATAGCGTCTTTTGCCTTTCGTGCCGGAAGACAATACAGCTCGACAAGCGGAATGGCAGGTATTATCCAGCCAATTGGAATCGGCATAAGAAGCGGTGTCTGGAAACTCAGGCGGGTGGCTTGGGATTCAAAGGTAGAAAGGGAAGACCGAAGAAGAAAGGGAAGAGCTCGCCATTGACGCACCCTGACGAGGTACGACTTAGTTGCGAACTTATCCTCCCGTTTTTAATAAGCGTTTCAATACATTAGAAACTGACGGTCACTATAAAACTGCGGCATAGACTCCGTAGCCATGGGACGCAAGTAGAAACGGAGAAAGTGCCCGTGAGTTCTATAAACGACGCTCCCTCTGATAAGAGTGACCCACCCTACCGTCCGGTGGAGAAGTCTGATGAAGATGGGGAACTGGTAAAGATAACGTGCTTCTTATTCTAGACGTTCAGACCGACTAATTTTGAATGACCAGGATCGCGAGTCTAGCGCGTTGCCGCCTCGATTCACTCGGAAACTCTCAATGCCTTGATAGTAGTGCTATGGACTTATTTGTTGCTTTCATGCTATATATTATCTAATCCTCTATTCAGTTTTCATTGACAAGTTTAATCGAGTGGCGACCGGAAGACTGTCAAGTAATAAGGGGAAACATATTGCAGAATCAGGTACAGTTATCTGTCTATTAGGGAAATGCTACCTGCAGTCTTCAGACCTCACTTTTTGTCCATCAAATATGTGGATTCAACAAAGGAAACAATGTCTACCGTAAACGGGCATCTTCCTTTGTGTCTATGAGATCACGTGTGCGCGTACAGCGCTCAAATATAAGGGTTTGCTGCCGACCAGTTCCTCCTTTTCATCCATCTTTCCTTCCTCTATCTCAACTACGCCATGCCTTGCATAAGATCCAACAAAGAGGCCACCTTCACCCCGTCTCGTTCATCTGGACACGAGCGGAAGGCTATCCTTGCCTCGGACCGCTGGGTGGATCCCAAGCAGTTGAGGCCCCAAAGCGTGGTGTGTCTGGCATGCGGGGCGCGTGTAAAGCTAGATAGAGGAAAGCGGTATTACTTGCGGTACTGGAACTACCACAAGGAAAAGTGTACAGATATCGTCGCTTCCGAAGAAAACGTAGGGATGAGTGGCTCAGTATTTTTTTCCGGTTTACTTACTTGCATCAAAGGATTCCACTGACGAAAGCGTGTCGTCGGATACGGAGAGAGACACGCAGACCGTCACCGAGTCTGAAGGGATGGACCTGGTGCGTTGCATCCTCGTGTTCCGTGATTGTTTCGCACATTGATTTCAGTCTTCGATCAGAACTGCTCCCTTCTGCAGACGGGCTCGTTACCTCGAAAACTAGCTCGAAAGGGATTTCTACTTTCGCAGCTGTATCCTGCGATACGATGAGCTGGACTCGAAACCTGCACGCTGATCCTTCACTTTATTCTTTACGATTCCTGACACTAATAATCATACTGGATAATGTAAATAATTTTCTCTCGCATCACTTGTAACTTCAGCATTCTGTATTGTACAAAGAGGATACTATGCAGCACCCGAGTCATTCTACTTACTATTTACAAGTAAGCTTGCGGCTATAATATTAATGTGGGAGAAACAATGAGAGTAATGCAATATCTCTGCTATCAATGATGTCATTCCTATGGCAAATGGAACGGGCGACAAAAACAAAGAAACAGGGGGGAAATGCAACCACGTGTGGCGCATGGGGTAGTATAAGTACCGAAGAAGGCTGTTAAGCGCGTTTACCAACCCACCGCCACCTGGAAATACTCAAGCCTAATGTCGAAGGAAGTTACACTAGCATTTGCGCAATTGAACTTGGGCAATCCAAGTTCACCACCAGCGCCTGGAAATAACCGGAGAATAGAGAAGAATACAAGGTACTATAACGCCTCTTCGAGCTTCGAAGCTCACAACTAATACCGTCCTTTCATCACTACTAGCACAAATCTGGGGAGATCGAGATGCAAATCCAGAAAATACTACTACCCATTATTTCGACTGACACATCGTCGAATTGCTCAAAGAGCAGACAGCTCTGGGAGGCACTTGAGTGTCTTGTCCTTGAAACATAGACAAGAAGCTGCGTTGAGATCGCACCGCCGCCACACTGAGGCGATGAGAGATCGCTCACCGGTGGAGCCTTGGGTGTCCATGTGGTGTTCGAGATGCCATGTGCGATTTTGGATCAGCTGCGCAGCCGTACAGAATCGGATTGGAATCGGGCGGGGAGAATAGAGTTCGGAAAGATCGCGAGCACCAAGACACTGTGGTTGTATGATTTACATGTGTATAGTGGGCAAACCACGGTGTACGATACTATAGGATCATGGTCGAGAGCCATGCGTAGATCACGTATTCGCCTTCGAACGTCGCATCAGTATCATTTCTTGATAACCACGTAATAAAACATGGTATATAAACGAGTTGGCGCCTACAACTCCAGTGGCTCTGCTACTAGGTCCAACACACGGCTGTAGTAGTCCCAGGCGCCAAACACAATCGACAAGATCTGGCATCTAAGGGAACAACAGCGTGTGTAAAACATGATGAATTATACGAATGCTGGCTGATTAATACTTGCTGTGCGAGGTCACCAAAACCGGCGAACAGTCGGGCCGATTGGCGGGAATACTTCTTCCCACACATGCAGTGCGCCTGTACTTTTCATCACGCACCACGGTATAGGTCCGGAAATCCGCGCAAGGTTCTCAGGTAGTGAGAAATCCTCGTAGCAAGTGTTGAACACGATTTTGTCTTGTAACTGACCATTAGTCGTACTTTCCACATAGTGCGCACACCTCGACCGAGAATCTACCAGAAATTCTGTTGTCCGTCATGGAGACTGATGATAGGCCTGTTTGGATCTTCAAAGCCCTTGTATAGTCACTCAGATGCTTAACTTGAAAGTGATGATTATCCGAACTTACCCTTACTCCCGCCATAAATATCACGCCTCCATCCTCCATCACGATGATAGGCGCCAGAGAAGACAATACCGCATCTCGTCAACGTGCACTTTGGAAACAGCCACCAACACCAACCAACGATGTCCAGGGTGCTTCTGCTGGTCCTCTCAATCCTTGTCCAGTACACCCTCGCCTCGCTCAAGAATATCACAATCGACGATACTAATGGACGGATCGTGTACGAAGGGTTTTGGAACGACCGTTCCATCTACAACTCCTCTCTGGACTTTGACGGAAGCCATTCTCTGAGCGAAAGCAGCTCCGCAGCGGCCATTTTTACATTCACAGGTTGTTTTTTTCCGCGTTGCTCGATGGATGAACATGTTGCTGATTCACTTCAAGGTGTTGCTGTGTACTACATCGCACCACTTTGGCCATATGCAGTCAATACTGAGGTCACCTTAGACGACGGCCCCTCCACCATCGTCGACTTGACGGATACATCTGCTAAATCGGCCGGGAATGGCTCTGAGACGGTTATGTGGGGTGTACGATGGAGCCGGACTGGCCTGAGCAACACCACACATATTCTTCGAATGTCCATGGCGCCTAATGGGCTGTACATCGTTGTTGATGCAATCAGGTAAATTTCCCACCAACTCGCACGGACATGTGTGCTCATCAGCAGCCAGGTACACAGTCGACGAACCATCAACTTCGATTCTGACTTCATCGTCAACTCCGCCACCTTCACCATCGCCGTCGTCATCGTCATCTTTGTCCCCGTCTACAACTTCTTCAGCTTCTTCCTCATCTGATACGCCCATGCCCACCGTCAGCTCCGCTCCAACTCCAGAAAGAACGATGAGCAACACATTAGCCATAGTTTTAGGCGTTGCCGTCGGTGTTTTAACGCTTCTAGCCGCCATAGGTCTCAGCATCTGCTGTCTTCGCCGAAAACAAGTCAATCCTCGAGCGTCCTACCAGAGCACTCCTTTTCCCTGCCCGTCCCCGTCACTCTCATCGAAATCGCCAACTGTCAATGCCAGTGAACAAGAAAGCCGAGTGACTCTCATATACCACACGAACGGATCCACTCCTGTCCCATATAGCAGTGCATATTCATCCGGAATCGACGAAATGGGTGCCGTATATGATCCTTACAATAACCCTGATAACTGCCCGCTGTTGTCTACGGCAGCCGAGGACACAAGTTACAACCCATACTTTGGGTACGGACAGCCATCACCCATGTTTCCCTCAGGGCCCACCACAAACGGGAACCAGTACTCTCATGAGCGGAACTCAGCGTTCGGGCTACGATACATAGAGAGAGGAAGGAATGCTGTTTCCCCGTCGGATGTCTCTTCTCAACTGAAATCGCCCTCGACATCGTTAACTTGGGTGGACCACCCTTGGTCTTATACTAGAACAGACGTGACATCGTCCCCCGTATCAGCATCGATGCCGTTGGCAGTTGAGAAAAAACAACAGGACTCTCGCAGCAGCGTAGCAGGGGATTCCAATACGAATTCCGAAGCCAGCGTTGTCAATTTCAAGCAAGGTGGCCAGGCTCGAAACGATAGAGGGGCTAATGCATCGCAGGATGTCGATCAAAGGATAGGGACAGATACAGATAACGAGGATGCCGAATCAACTGAGAAATGGATGCAAGTTCTCGTGATAGGAGAATCGCCGCCAGAATACTACCAGTGACGGAGACTGGCTCCAAAGAGGACTTCGTAGTATTTATCATCATTATGGACGTTTCTTTCCTGAACGATGTACATATGTCATAAGCATGACAATTCGTCTGGCGGTTCCTGATTTGAAGGAAGATGTTGCGGTACCGTAGGGTCGTGAGAGGCTGTGAGTGATCTTCGCTCCGAACTTCACCCAATTTGTTTGTTGGGCAGGAACGTGGCGATGATAGGGACCAAATGCGAGTCAAAACTGTCTTCCGAAATATCTGAGTCATAAGCTGACTCAATGAGTCACCGCATAGTAGTATATAGCACTGATTCGAAGGCGGAACGTCTCACAAGTCCCCAACTTCGGGGTTTATCCCTCATCCACTATGCCCTCCAAAGCACACCAACGCCGCAGCCGCCGAGCAGCTCGCCCACTCATCATCCGGGTCCATGACCGTAAAGCACACATCCATGGCGTACTAGGAGAATTCGACTCCAATTGCAGTGAAATCGACCAGACAATCGAGACAGCCATCCTCGAGGAGGTTAAGCAGATGTCGCTGCGTTCGGCGAAAGACAAGGGTACAGTGCCATATCGACACTGACCTGCGGGTGTATGCTGACTGGTTCGCAGAGAACGAGAAGGAAGAGTTCGTAATGATGCCGGAGAGTGGTCATCTGGAGGAATGGGAGGCTGTGGAAGTGGAGGAAGAAGACTGGGAGGACCTTTGCGCGGGAAAAGGCAAAGAAAAGATGTCGTATGCAACTGCATTGAAAGGAAAGCCAGAGGGATGAAGCAGACCGTTCGATCATGATGCATAGGGAAAATCGATGACAGAATACGTGGGAAGGATTTTTGGATATGACAGAACACGGTCATGATCGATGTAGTATCACGATTGTGGACGAGCAGGAAGGGGATCGCAACATAGTCGAGTAAGCATCTATCGTGGAAGCGCTTATCATCGAAGTTGATAATAAATGGGTTGAGAAGGCGTTACGAGGTCGCGATTTGTACAAACGCTGGTCGTGGATGTATAGGCGATATGTCCAGTCATTCTTGGTGTCACCTCAACGACAAAAATGTGATCGTAGTCTGCCTGGTGGCGCATGAAATAGAACTCTAGGGATATGATGCTACGAAAAGTCAAAAGTTAATATTGAGCCCTTACATAGCAAGTACACACATACATATTGGCGGCTTGGTATATTAAACCTGGATAAACGGATATTGTGTGCAACTCCTTCGCACTAATCTGCCAACAAGTGAAACATTCTTCTGAGGCATGTCTGCAATGCAACATCGCGCTCCAATCTTGCACACCAGGCCAGACTAAAAGTGAGAGATTTAGAACGATCGACCCAATGAAAAGGACAAGTGCCATACAACTGCGATGAAATGTCTATCATTGAAGAGACCCCGTTGTTGGCCTGATTATACTTCATCATTATCGCTGCCGGCTCAATCGAGATGGCGAGTGGAGTCTATTTGTTTTTATCAGCAATGCTGGTAGCGATGTATAATCAATACAGACTAAGAGACTTCGTCAACCCGGCGAGGAGTCGTTACCGGTATGTATTCGGTTCCGCTATTAGTCCAAACTTCAGTCGTCCGAATACAGAGGATCATAAAGCCGACAAAAATACAGTTACCGGTACTGGTGAACGTGCAAGCTCCCAGACAGTGGATGCCCTACGAACGTGCCAGAAACTCATCAACGATTATTGAGTGAGACTCACGTACGATCATGACGTCGAACACACTCTCGCACCCTCAATAAGTAAGGCAGCGGCGTCCTCGCCTTCTTCACTTTGACTTCGCACACGCGGCTCGCGAATTGTTCCATGGCGTATAAGTAATGCATAATTTGTTATGAATGGTCTTCCAGAATGCTGTGCCTTGTCAAATGGTGCCTTCATGTCTGCGGTGTAGGTTTAATAATAATACCATTATTATTGTCTAGTATAACGTTAATTACTACTTCAAAGAAAGTCAGCACGCAGGCATTATATCAGTCGAGGGGTACATACCTCTATAATAATGATTTGTCAAGGACAACTTCGGCGAACGGGTAGTCTGTGTACCCTGTTGGCGAGACTTCGCCAGGCAAGTAGAATGTCTTTCTATTGTACGCATTTAATGCGAGATTGTTCTCCAGTCTATACACGAGGTCGGGCTGGAGAAATGACAGTTCAGTGTTCAATCGAATTAAGGGGGGAGAAGCACCATACATTGGCAATAAAGTGTCTTCCAAACGCAATCAAATCGCCCTTACTTTCTGCGGTATCAATGGCAGACTGCCGATCATACCCTCCAGCTGATATCAACGGTTTCGGAAACCAGATACTCCGGATGAAATCATTCTCCTCTTCTACACCGATGTCTTCATCCTTCCGCTCATATTGGTAACCAATCATTCTCGGTTCGATAACATGAAGGTACGCTAAATTTGGGTGCCGCGCCTTTAATTGAGATGCCAGGTATGCGAACGTAGGTTTCGGGTCTGCCATCTTCATACCTGAAGGCATGTTCAGTAAAGGATCGGTTGATAGGAGCGTGATGCACCATACCTAGTGCAGTATTCCATGGACTAATCCGATAAGCAACTCTTTCTGGTCCAATGGCCTCAGCAACAGCATCAACTATCTCTAACGAGAATCGGACTCTGTTCTCGATGCTTCCTCCGTATGCATCCGTCCGTGTGTTCGTGACATCCCTCACGAATTGGTCTAAAAGATATCCATTTGCACCATGGATCTCCACTCCATCGAATCCAGCACTGATCGCATTTCGAGCAGCTTGAGCATACAGCCCGACGTATTCTTCGATTTCTGCAGTGGTCAATGGTCGAGGAGCGACCGTTTCAGACGATAACTTGACGTCAGATGCAGAGACGTATGGTAGACCCTTGGACGCTAGGACCTTCGGATCTCCTGCGCGACCTAGAGCCCAAAGCTGGCAGAATATGTATGAGCCTTTGGCGTGGACAGCGTCCGTAATCTATTGTTCCATGAGGATAGAATCAAAGAAAATTTAAGGATGATAGCGCACCTCCTTCCATGCTTCTATCTGTTCCTCGTTCCAAATGCCCGGAACATGGTCGTAGCCTCCTGCTCGCTCATCAATGTACGTAGCTTCCGTGATCAGGAGGGTTCCGGGGGTATGAGCGCGTTGTTCATAGTATTCCTTCACTATGCGAACATGGGGTACATGCGCCTTCGATGCGCGGAAACGCGTTAGAGGGGGCAAGACAACACGATGGTTGAGCGATATCGAGCCAATCTGAGCTGGTTGAAAAAGTTTGGGCGCCATGGATACTGTACAGTGTATGACTTCCTACTACGATATCAGTTCACAGTTATATAGTCCACCGGAGAAAAACTGACGGCGTTGTGTGTAAACTTTTGTCAGAAGAAGTCCAGTAGGTACTTCCCGGGCTGAGTCAGGGAACGCCATTACTGAGTAATCTTGTTGCCCAGAATGCGCCCTTGATTACCTCGTAGGATAACAAAGGATTACTGAGGCAAGGGCAACATCTTTGACCCGCATTCAACCTGCATCGAATGTATCAGCGATGACTCCGGAGGGTTATGGTAGAAGCTGGAACGGCTCATCGGCTTTCATCGGAGGTCCAACCAAGCGAGGCCAAATACTTAGGACGAAAGAGGCAACTTGAATCCCCGGGCCGCTGTGGCTGCCAGTGCAACGCTTCGAGCTTTTCGAATCTTCCCCAATGGCCGACCTACATTCTAGCATCGTCGAGGGCGCCAGCGTGACTGAGTCCTGCATAACAGCATGCACCTAGCTATTGAGAGCACAGTGTGAAATGTGAGCTGCAAAGCTACTGAACAAACTTCGCTTTTGAAATCAGTCTGAGGGTACTTATAACACCTGCATAAAAATTGTGGAGGCGCACTGCGGTCCGCAAAACAAGAACGAAACGCCCTCAGTGCAAAAAATCTTGCAAACTGTAAGTGACCTTTTACACGATTCCTGCATGACGGTTTCTGGGCGAGCCAATGGAATAAAGTACTAATGGTAAGCCATACGTGACAACATATTCTGTGTCACTCAAACCCTATGCGTCCGTAGGGTCTTCTAAATGGATTACACATCCTTGTGGTTCATTCAAAACATCTTTGCAGCACATACTACGTGCTGGATCAGGTTCTCCTGCAATCAAATTTCAGTCTAGTTTCCTCTAATGCTGGGAGTTGCTTCGTCGGCAATCAAGGCGAGCCCTGGTGCTCTGATGACTACTTGGTATCGTTGACCAACCTTTTTGTTGCCGCACAGATCGGCATTGGGTCGACATCATTGACCTCGACTTCATCTGTTAAAATGCCTATGGTATGCCATTAAAAACGACCGTGAACTGCCTCAAGATGCTCGACTCCTGGGTGCATTTTTCGAGGAAAACCCGCCGCCGGGACAGTGTCTTCCATCGATACATTGATTGCGGCGAGTCGCTGGCTTTTCCTGAAGGCTCATCTTGCCTCTTCAGGATTATGGTCCTAGGGTGAGCTGCTTCAAGTCTAAGAGTTTCCACGTGTTGTCAAGGTTTCCTCTTTCTGATCTCCGTGTCCTAGTTTTTTCGACCCTGTCTGTATTCGTTGCACATTTAGTAGCGACTTATGTGTTACCACGGTTTCCCTGGCAGTTCATCAAAACGTGTTCCTCCCACCTGCCATCTCAACCCTGTTTCTGTCGTTCGTTCAATTGCGATTGGCCCTTTTGCAAAGCTAAGAGAATAGTTCCGGTAATCCTTGATCTCATTGTATGTTTTTTAGTATATACCACTTGACGACCACATGTTGGTCAATAGACGGAGACAGACAGGGCTCACTGCTGACCCTGACCCCTCGTATTGCCTTTGCAGGCCATGGGCAAGCATTGCATGTGATCGTGTCCATGCTCCTTCTCACGGCATCCGTGTGCCGCTCATAATAAGTTGCGATTTCTACGAACACTTTCTCGATTGTTTTGTTTCCCCTTGGTACTTATTTTATTTTGTTTCATGGACTTGTCGGAGTCGGACCTAATTTGCCTTGTAAGGGTAAGATATCCTGAATACCTTCGGCACTCACCTACCTAAATAGCATCAAGTAAATCGGAATATTGCGAAATTCTGGTTGAAACTATACTCAGTGAACATACGCGATGATAAACGGTGAGCAGGATCAGCCATCAATATATCTCGTCTTGGTGACTCACCCTTTCGTGTCGTAGCCCATTCTAAACTATCTTTGCCCTTTGACAGGGAAGATACACCCGTCCAGTAAGATATTCCAATCTTTACTCGCTATGTTGATGTTGCACATATTCTCTGCGCCCTCTGTTAGGCTGGGTAGCGTGACCACACCCGGGCCCCAGAATAATGCATCTGATCTCTGGTACTTGCATCTTCCAGGCATTTCGTGTACGAAATTGGTTTCTGGCCCCAATTTCAATACTGTCTCTATTGGCATCTACGGTAGGTAGCAGCTAAGTTTTCCAGGCATAAACACGCGGCACTTTTGTTCTGCTAGTTGACCAGGCATGTCATTGAAATTCTACTTTTGAGATAAAAGGAAAGCTCTGACGAGTGCGCGCTCAACACATAGGTATCCGAAATCCGAAAGGGATCGATTAAGCCAATGTGACCGTTTCTCGCCCCCGTTGATTTGACTGCAGACGCCGTCTCGCCTTCTGGTTTGTTGACCGGAAGGCAAAGAAGAAAGGAACTATTTGAAAATACAACTCTTACTCGGACTTAAGTGCCGACGTACGTGTTTTACAAGACCGGTGGCTAGGTGACAACGGTACCTCCCTAGAGTCTGCGATGAACAGAATCCTAGAATGTAAAACAGGATTCAATGGGCCGGGCTACTTGTTATCCACGGCATACATCTTGGCCGCAATCCCCGACATAGTTCTTTGATCACCTTATCAGATGGTGAACTCTCGCGACAGACGTATCTTGATACGTGTATACGGCCCGTCGATCTTTACAGAGACATTCCGTCAACTTCATATAGAAAAACGTCTAAGCTGCTTGGCAACGGACTGCCCGGATCTAATTGCATAGCCTCGAAATTGCTCATGTGCACCCGTATTGATGGTGTACTCGCCCTAGGCCTAAAAACATCGTTAGCCTCTATTGGTCGAGCCGAGCTTGTATCCATCTTTTTTGTGCCCAGACCTCTTTCCCGAAAAACCAAACAATGTTCGATAGACGGTATGCTATCGATCAAGTTTGCAAGCTTCTGATCACCTTGGAGTAGAGTCGGAATGGCCCTTGCAACCCAAAGCAATAGAACCACTCGAGCGCCTGACCTCGTTACAAGGTGTTCCTATGGACCAGCCTTTGCGGGTAGAGGCCATGCCACCGCCAGGCCTGCCTAGCTACAATTGAATACTCTTAGGGTTTTTTGAGACCCCATTCAAGCCCTTGCGTTCGGAATTGTGATCCGTACTTTCGGGTCCGTTGAGTTTTCGAAGATGCTACCCTCGGCCAGTGTATCGACGTAACTCCCTACCAACTTGACGAAAACGTTTTTGCTATTCATCCGACTCGCGATGGCTCGGGTGCATTTTGTATCTGGACCATAGTTTCTTGCCGGCGTTTTTGTATCGTTATGTCCGTTATCTTCATCCGATGTGGGCATGTCAATAGGATCGATGAACGAATCCTCTTGATGTTTTCACTCAGGGTCTATTTTGTACTTTCACAATTCCATTCGGAGGATGAAACTGATGACCAACGGACGATTGTCATGTGTGGGACGGAATACATTGCTGGTGACCACCTGGGGTTGCCAGCGTCTATTCAGAACCGTTGGATCCTCCAACGGTGATGTGCCATGGGCTCCCATTATCGAGCTAGTAGAGAAGACGGTCACGGTGTAGATAGAACAAGAAATCAGATTTATCAAACTATTGCTGATGCTTCTTCAGGGAAAGGGAGGATGGGCGTGCCCGTTATTACACACAATGAAGAAATATCACTCCGGGTTCCCAAAGGTTCTAAAGTGAATTCCCAACGGACCAAGCAACATGACTTGGCCGAATGGCAAATTTGAGGCCACGAGGTGCTGACTAAGCCACGATGCAGCAAAGCGGAAATCCAGCACGCACTTCAGGTTCTATCTCCCCACCATCACTGTCCGCTACCAGCGCGCCAGAGGGTCGCATTTCTCTCCACTTTGCGATGGCGACGTACTGTTTTCTTTAGACCGCTGCCTTGTTGTGAGTACCGTATTCTGCTTCCCAATTTCCTGCTTTTTTCGAGATAATCGGACAATCTGACGATTCTCTATCCAGGCTTGAAATTGTTCTATAATGTCCCGGATGGACTCCCCGTCGGTCATGTACGACCAGCAGCCATCGTCTGATGACCTCTCATCTGCTTCCTTCGATTCATGTTCGACTTCTTCATCAAATCTATTCGGAATTTCGTGTACAAGTAATCATTCCTCTCTCGTGAGCACAGGTACAGTCGGCTACATCTGCGATGACGGCGGCCTGGTGTCAGCTTCTTATCCTTCGCCTCCACCAAGTAGTTCGCCTCCGGGGCGGAGCGTGCCTCTTCCCACCCTTTCTGTGGGTGGCCCTTATAAACTACCTGCTGGAGCCACATACGGGGGCATACTGGATTCGCCAGTACTCACAGACCATGACCTCGCCAAGTCATTCTTACCGCCATCACCGCCTCCTACGCTTCCAACTCCGACCACGGACCTTCCTCCGACCGACGAACCGGCAGTCCCGCATATGCCTTTCGCTCCGCCGCTTGATCTCTCTCTGCCGTTCCCCCTAATCAGCGACGATAGTCTTCTATCGCCTCTTTCACCTGAATGGGAGTCTAGCAAGATTACGGATATTCGGAGTAGTCCTACTCATACAGAACCAAGCGTTCTACTGGCAGAACACCGTCTAGAGAATGGCATTGCATCTCCACCGTCGCCTTTATTGCCTTTGGATGTCGACGAATTCCAGCCTGGTCCAAGCCACTACTATGAGCCTCCGCCTCAGGAACTGGACCCTATCGACGAGGATATGGACTGGTGGCTCCAGTCACCAACCATGCATACTCATACGCTTCCTCCTGATGATGATTTCGAACCACCCCCGGACGATTCCTTCTATTCCTCGATACACGATTTCGTTCCAGATGACGCACCTCATGTGCCACATCCTAGTCCGACGATACAGGCCCTCGACCTACCAGATGACCCAGACGATCCGCCGATACAGAATCTCTCCCTCCTTGCGCCACCCAGCAACGAAAACTCTCTTCCGCCAGATACGTCTGACCGTCACAGTCTGTTACTTATAGATTACGCCAACGATGTACCGCAGCCACGTTCACCTTCCCCCGAAAACTTTGATCTCAACCCTTTGGTTGTCAACGGATGTTCAGATCCCGACTTACAGAGACTAATTGAGCTACGCCACCGGTCTCAAACTGCTGAGCGTATTGCGAGGGAATTGGAGTATACCATGCTAGACCGCGGCGACATGATAGGACGAGCAGAGGCCAAGTGTAAGCGGAAGCGCGAGAAGGAAAGGACGAGGGAGATTTCCGCATTGTTGAGGCTCAAGTTGGGTGATGAGATTGTCGCTTCTCCGAGGAGTGAAGAGTCGTCTCCTGTGAAGGGTATGCCGCTCATGAAGAAGAGGTCGAGGTCCCCGAAGAAGGTCATTGCTAGTATGGCGCACTTGGTCGCGCGAATGGTGTTCCGGAGGCACGACACTGTACGTCCACTGTCGACATCATCCTGGGACCAGTCCGGGCCTATAGGTTCTCCCCTTCGCCAATCATGGACAGTGAAGCTCGATTCGGAGGTCGAGGATGGAGAAGAAGATATGCTCAGCTTGGGATTGGGAAGCTTTGATGATGCGGCAGAGGGATTATGGACTATACCAAAAACTGGAGATAGTTGGAGTAGTGACTGACAGATGGTCGGTTTTTTGTTCCTTGCGCTATCTGTTGGCTGTCGGTTTCTTATTGTCTTGTCCCAGCACATCTGGAATATTGTACTAGTATAGTTCGAGGACCTACAGTGTTCGTCCTTTTGGTATGCTTTTTCTCCTCAACTATTTTGTAGCGTTTAGCATGGTAATTATTGTTTTATACCCTCTGTGACATTCGGCCTGAGATCAGATGGACGTGATGAACTTTAGGTGGTTATATTCAGGGCTGCTTCCCCTTCTCCTTTTTTACTCAAACAGGGTCGCTGGCGTGGCTAGCTTGTGATGTCAGCGCCGGCGGCACCGCTGTTCTCTCTTCTTTCAATCTTCCTAGATCAGGGAGTCTCATACGCGAAGCCACAGAGCCCCCATTCGAAGGAAAGATACGCGGTTGTCGCTCGTTCCCAACTCTTCGTTCAAGGCTTGCCAAACACGCCTCCGTCCTCTTCTCGCCGAACCTTCTCATGCTGGTTTCCAGGGTATGTGACCCGGGGTGAGAAGTCTGACCTTGATATCCGTCTACTGTCAAGCGCGAATCTTGCTTGGTATAGCAGGTGCACCGTCTTTCGGACCGAAGACCTGCTTTGCCTGCCTGGGAGCCTTAATGGAGAGCACGTGTTCTTCCCTGCATGGCATCTGTCGCCCAAGATGTAGCGTTTAGTGGTCGGGTTCACAAAGTTCGCGATAGGTGAGCCCAGTGCCGTTCTCGAACAACTTTTTTTTTGGCACCTACATTTGAATAATCGTATTCACCTTTCGACCTCCCACCTAGGCTTGAAATAGTTCAAAGAGACTTTGTTTCCTTTCGCAGGATGCGTAAACAGGAAAGGAGCGCGTGACTGCTACGTTCTCTCACAGTAGCAACATGTTTTGACATTGCGTTCCGCTCAGTTAAACGTCCGCCATTATCAATCCATCGCGTGACAGACGTACTGACAAGAATTTCACAATGATAGGTGTGAGATAACATGGTCATGTCCACGATCCACGGCTCGGTGGGAGCTTCAGGTTCCAGGTAATTCAGTTTATTGGTTTATCTGGCAGGCCTCGGACAAAATCGAGTGTAGGTTTCCCGTGAAACGTCCCGGTTGTAATTCAACTGTTCTCTCTCACGCGCATCTATCCTCTGTCAGCTGTGAGTATCCCTTCCTTGTGATGTTGGAAACAGGAACAAGTTATAGGGCGACTGATACAGGTCTAAGAAATGAGTGAAAATAAGTGCAATGGTGAAAAGGATCGGCCGCTATGATATATTCACCACAGCACGGTTCTGCAGTGACCGTATAAAAGTTGTGGAATACCATTTTCAATGTCGATTAACTGACTAAGAACTCAGGTTTTCACTATCACAGTGGCGCACATCAGTACGGTAGTTTTCTAACGCACAGCACTTAAAAAGTACTGTAGATAAGGATTAATTTTCAAATACAGACCAGCTGCTGATATGATGCAATAAATTTATTTCAAAAAAGCTATCATCGATGAAGATTTATATTAGAAAATTGAAAGATGTAGAAATGGCGAGCAATGGCGGGATCAAAGCGGGATTTCGGATTTCGGATTACCTCTTTCGTCATATTTGGGGCTCTTTGGCAAAAGCCTCTGTTCAGACACAGCAGTCGTTCACCTTTCACCACCACCATCACTGGCACGTCCAATACACGTCGAATACAAAACAGATTTACTCCCAATTGCTCTCCATCGGGCGAGATAATCAAGGTTCCACCCGACCCGATGACTCAGTATCAATTTTCCCTGACTCAGCCATTGCGGCCGACGCGTTTGTAAGGAGCCTGGACAACCCTATATATAACAGTGAATCGATATCGCGGGAGGATATCACGTAGTGACAATGGCGCCCAGACTTTTTCAATCAGCTCAGATTGGCTCGATATCGCTCAACCATCGCGTTGTCTTGGCCCCTCTAACGCGTTTCCGCGCATCGAAGGCGCATATACCCCATGTTCGTATAGTGAAGGAATACTACGAACAACGTGCTCATACCCCCGGAACCTTCCTGATCACGGAAGCGACATACA
>JANDKJ010000501.1:0-17123 GCA_028551335.1 Armillaria sp. CMW 4456 | reverse complement strand
ATGGTGGGCTGGAGTGACTGCTTTGGGGCAGGTTGAGACATGGTAAGGGTAATAGTACGCTGGAGACCCGGAGTCATAAAGTGCAGCCATTTCTGTGATGATGGTTGAAAGATAAGATGCCACCTCATTCTAAGAATGTTTCATTATTCCACATGACTGAGCCCCACTCTGGGCTAAAAATAAAAGGAGATGTACAGTCTACTCCCTCATAACCCATACCTATGGGATTTGAGGGGTATGAGTTAAGAGGGACTCGACCGTATGGGTTCATTGAATTCTTACAAAGAAAGAATTTCAGCTCAAAATTAATCATACTCCATCACGGATCCATCCACACAAGCTCAGACTGGAAATAGGGACAGGCACAAAACTGTCCTACTGGAATTTTGCTTGAGAACAGTAGGACATGCTGCTTCGGTCAGTCCTTTACTTCTGAGAAGAAGTTATCACTCACATTCAATTCAAGTCAGGACAATTGATGTTCTGCAAGGCTGTGAATACAGTTAAAGGGGTATTTATTGTCATAACCATATACAGCTTATAGTCTTTACAATATTTATTCTGTCAAAAGAACTATTATATAAATATTGTTAAGGTTTTTGTAAATTATTTCAGCATATAAAATATTATTAAGTAAAAGTGTTAGTAGGCAGAAAGATAATGCATTATAGAAATTTCCATAAATGGAAGTAATGGGGTACCAGGGGTTCTAAGGCACCACCTGTCAATCAATGAGTGTACCAGTCTTGCTTGCCATAACTTAGAGACTTAGCGGCCATGGATCTCTTGGTCTCCAATAGAGTTTGCAGCTCCCTATACAATGAAGGTTTCAGCCTATAAACAAGCTCGTTGCTAGTAGTGGGAGCAGCCATTGGATGGCAAAGTAGATCATCTAATTTGGATGTCTCGTTAATGAAGGTACTTGTGTACTGAAAGAAAGTTAAGTACTCTGCAGTGTGCAAACCATTGCTAAGTTTGGTACCCACTTTCAGTATTTGGATGGTGCGATCCTTGCGTTCCCTGGCCTTGGAATGGCAAGCAAAGGAGTGCATGGGGATGGAAGTGGGCCATTTGCGAATGACACCTGTACTGTTGTTGCCATCAGCATCCTCTGGTTGGATGGGGGATACTAAAGGGGTTAGGGTTTCCAAGAAAGTAAATGGATCCGCGTCAGATGGAGCCAAAATGGTGGGGTGTGAGATAGGTGGCTCTACAGTAGGTGAAGGCAGAGACATCGTTGTTTAAAACAAGGCTATGATGGAAGTGGTTGAGAGTGGATACAGGAAAGCTGTTTCAAGGTAACTACAATGTGTCCACCAATGTTAAGAATCAGCCATAGTATTTCTCTTACTAAGAAATATAAATGTCGTAGTTAGAGAATATAGCTTATTAGGCTGATGAAAAATGAGTTCTGATTACCTTTCAGAATTCCCATGAGTTTACAGAAAGTGTTTAGCATATCTGAAGAGTGATCCGACAAGCATTTAGCATAGTCAAATCTGAACTAAGGTAGTTCACACTGGAATAGGGTTGAAAAGATTCAATCAAAGAGTAGATGATTGAATGTTCATTATTGCTCATCTTTTTATACAGACATTTATTCTAGAATTTACTTAGGGAAATTGTAATTAGGAAATGTCAAGATCTTGCTATATTATTGTAGAAACTAAAAGAAACTTCAAGAAACTTCAGGGGAAGTTGAGACTAGTACTGCTTACTAACGGCAATTATAGTAATTGTGTAGAAGACTGATCAGATCCATCTGGCTCCGCCCTTAACTTTTTACTGTACCACCTTTATATTGACTAATTCCGTCATTCTATTCTACCTATTCCGACTTCACTTATTTTACTGTTCTGTTTATTTCTATTACAAAACTTAACCCTATTCTACATAGTATAAAAGACCGTAAAAGTACTAAGTTTGTACTCTAGTTCCTCGAATAGAGGTTTCTTCTAACTGGTCTTTCCTTCATTCGACCTCACACAAGCTTCGTCTAAACTTCGTGTGCCGATACTGCCAACATCCGTTGACAGTAGCGTCACATATTTTTGACCTCTGCAAGAAACTTTGCATTCAATCAAAAGCTCGACCTCGAAAAACAATCAAGCCTTAATGGCAAGGCTTCGTCGATTGGAATCTTCTGGCTTGATCACCTGGATGTCCGCACGACTTCGCCTTGCCACCAAAAACAAGAAGTATAATAACCAAACCCTTCTTCAAAACTTGTTCTGTCATCAGAAAAATTTTTTGCCATGGCTCCGATGACACGCTCAAAAGGGGCTGCCC
Organism: Armillaria sp. CMW 4456; assembly: GCA_028551335.1. Lineage (NCBI taxonomy): Eukaryota > Fungi > Basidiomycota > Agaricomycetes > Agaricales > Physalacriaceae > Armillaria > Armillaria sp. CMW 4456. Next base: position 14,834 of record JANDKJ010000501.1, on the reverse strand, counting down.
CAAGCCTTGACTTACCACTCACTGGTAACACAAAAAAGGCACCTGTCAATACCGCTGAGTCCTCGATAGTTCAGCCTGACCCAAGTACTGACCTCTTAGGTGAACCTGAGAGTCCATTGACTCAAATTGCAAGTTCTGAGCCCAGTCAGGGCAAGGACTCGGGCCCTGCCTTTGTTGATGAGGGGGGATTATCCTCTTTGCCTGTGAAGGAGGAGTCCGTCGGTTCCAACGGTTCCGACCTTCCAGGCAATTCAGGCAACCGCAGTGATGCGGAAGAGCCAATTTCCATGGTGCATAAGACCACGGCAGAGACAGATCCTCCTGATGTTGAGGATAGGTCTGCAGCCCCTCTCACTGACGATATCAGTGGATGGGAGACGGTTGGGAAGACTAGAGGTAGACGTACCTCTTCCTGCAAACATAGTCCAGAATTGACTAGGCCCCCTGTGCTCAGTACGAATAGATTTGATGTGCTAAGTACTGAGGGTGAAGCTGAAAATGGAGTCAATATAAAAGATGCCATAAATTTTGCACACAACACCAGACAAAAGCACTTCATGCAATGATTGATAAACCTGTTCAATCAATTTGATCGTGAACGTGAGGAAAAGCATGCTGCTGAGCAAACTGTACGTCCCGAGAACGAATGCACTGCTGTTCCCCCAATGGTAAACAAAGGGAAAGTATGTGAGTTTAGGGATACAAGTATCTCTGGTATTGAGAATGCAGATCTTGACCCTGAGAAACAACGTCAGGCCTGGGAGACATTTGATTTTCTGAAAAATGAAGACCCGGCATTACAAAATGCAATCTATGAAGGTATTGTCAATAGTTGGAAAATCTCCAAGGAAAATGGAACCAAGGCACCCGTTCCGATGGACCAAGCCAAAGCTGGTCCTCCAGTTGATTTTACCCCCCTGCTCATGAGCACCCCAGCTTCAAAACCTGCAAAACAGGTGAAAATAGCTGAGGATGTGCTTGAATCCTCAGTCCCGGTGTCGGGGCCCATTCCTTTGGGTACAGATGCCCCGGATGGTATATGAGGGTGTTCGCCCATGACTGGCTTGAGCGGTAGGCCTGGTAACCCTCATATTGACCTCCAACATATGATTAGCATGTCCCATAATGCAATGCGTAAAGGTGCAAGTCGCAAAAATCCTAATGTTCGAACCGGTCCTGCCTTTGCAGCGGATCAAGTTGCACCAAACAGTTTCCTTGGCAAATTGTTGAAGAAATCAGGGCAAAATTCTGGCTCGTATGTACTGAGTGGTGATCATGGTGATCCAGGTTCCGATTCATCTTCATCATCCGAGGATGATGATGGTCCCAAACGTTCTGATGAGGAACCCATGCCTCATAAGGAGAAGATGTCACATAAGAAGAGTCGTGATGACTCACACATCCCTCTAGGGTTTTCTCCCTGGGAGAAGCCAATCCCACCTTTGACATACAATGGCTCAGATGACCCTAAGAAGGTTGCAAGGTTCATTCAGGAATGCGAGCAATATTTGAAAATGGCTCGGGTCCCCGAAGAGGATAAAGTTTTCTGAATTTCCAGGTATCTAGACAGCCCTGCTCGAGATTTTCATGATCAGAGTGTGGCTATGAACTATAATCAATGGGACGTAGACACCTTTTTCTGGGAATTATTCAATTACTGCTTCCCTTGGGATTATCGTGCTAAGGTTCGCAGAAAAATTAAGCAATGTTTCCAGGGTGAGAGACCTGTATGCACCTATGCACATGAATTGAAGGGCCATTACCACATGCTCAGTGACAAATCAGAACAAACTCAAGTTCTCTGCTTGTGGTACAGCCTTCATCGAGAGCTTCATGCATGATACTATGATGATGAAGTGAATACATGGGAAGAAATCATTGATATGGCAGAAATTCTCGATCTCCATCACAAATCTGATGATGCCAGGGCCCGTGGTGATTATGAACATAATCGGAGGGCTAACAATTGTCAGACTAATGAGATGACAGAGCAAAACAAGTGGAATGGAATACCTAGACCTAAACAGGACCACAGTCCCAAACCTGCCCATCAAAGTTTTAATGATGAACTTCGTGAATTAAGTGGTATCCCTAGAAAGGGGCCCATTCAAAATTGGGAACAACCTTTGAAGGAGAGAAAGGGCCCATGGCATGAAAGCCGTCTCAGCAAAAAGGAAAGAGATGAGTACCTTGCCAAAGATAAATGCTTCCGGTGTGGAAAAACAGGGCATACTTCTCATCATTGCCCTGATGGGGATACAATATCTTCTGGCCATAAGGCAGGGCTGCCTGGCTGACAAAAAGCTCCTCAAATGTCATCCATGAGCATTCAATTGACGTTGAAAAAGGCGGATAAATTGTCAAAGATTGCCAGATGTTCATCTGGCAGTCTGGAATTATGTCAGATCAACCTCTCAAAGAATGTAGTCGATGACTTTGATGTACCTGTGTTGTGGACACCTGCAGAGGCTCAACTTTGGTTGGACCATCCTATCGGTGATATCCTTGGAGAATGGTGGACCTGGCACTTGAACTCAGAGTCAAATTGGCCTGATTCAGTTGCACTGCATGGTTCCAAGGGTATGGAGGGCAGGTTTACTGAACGGTTTACAATGTACCAGACAGGAAATATGGAATATGTCTTGTTTGATACTTTCCATGATGAGCAGGATGAAATTCTAGTCCCTGCGGAAATTGTTCAGTATGGCGATATGGTTGTGTGGTATCAAACACACCTGGTTCGTACCTATGAGATTCCATTTGCTAATGCACCTCCTCAATCGCCACAAGATCTGTTGTTAGACCTGGTACAGAGCTCACTCAATTACTGTTTTAATAGTGAGTATCTCGACATTGCTGAGAGATTTGTAGTCACTCACAAATCTCCAAATGTGTTCAGAGTGATTGACTCTGCGCTCAGTCATTGTTTCTTGCTCCAGAGAGAGCTGGCTTTGAACCTGAGGTTCCAGTTGTATAACTGGTGGCTATCCCAGGTATGGCATTGGGAACGTAGATAGTCTCATGTGCCATGTTGGTCCCACTCAAGGGTTGGCCTGGCTGATTGTGTGGACATTGGAGCTGCATATGATTCTGTTGTGAATAAACTTTACCTTGGTCAGGTGAATATGAAATGAGACAAACTAGCGGCTGTCCAACGTAATTTGGGAATCCCTCGTGATTTTACTCGGCTTGTACCTAAACCATTAGTAGTGAATGTAATGATAAGTGGTCATAAAGCTCGGGCCCTAATTGATTCTGGATCACTGTCAGATTTCATGTCTATGACACTGATAGATCAGCTGAAGTTAAAGAAGATTGAACTTGAAAAACCAATCTCTCTTCATCTTGCTGTTCAAGGTTCACAATCAAAGATTAACCATGGAGTAAAACCAAGATTCGAGTACCAAGGGATTGATGAACAACGGTACTTTGATGTAGCAAACCTAGGCAATTACGATGTAATACTTGGAACCCCTTTCTTATTCCAGCATAAGGTCACTATAGGAATGAATGAAAATATTGTCCACATCAGGAGTGAAGAAAGTGTACCTATCGAAGGCACTAACATGAGCGAAATAGCTTCCCATTCCATGGAATTAGCAGAGGAGGCAATAGTAGAAGTTCGAGACATCATTATTGAGTCTGCTTGTGCACGTGGTCTTTTCCAAGACGCTGTGAAAGCCCCACTACCTCCTTTCAGGCCAATCAATCATGAGATCCCTTTAATTGATGATAGCAAAACATACCATTGGCGACCATCAAAATGTCCTGAGCCTTTACTGGAACAATGGGTACAGAAGAAAAGAGATTATTTGTCAACCGGGAGATGGAAAGTAACCACAGCCTGAAATACGGTTCCTATGTTGTGCATTTTTAAACCCAACAAACCCAAAGATCTCCCGGAACTACGTACCATGTTTGATTTGAGAGAACGAAATGCCAACACACATAAATTGGTAGCTCCACTGGCCTCGATAGATGGTATCCTCAGGCATGTGGCAGGTCATCGATTCTGGTCTTTATTCGATTTACAGGCAGCCTATGAGCAAATCCGTGTGGTGAATGAACACTTAAATCGCACTGCTGTAACAACTCCTGATGGGAATATGATAAGTCTCGTTATGCAACAGGGTGATTGTAACGCACCAGCAACCTGCCAAGCATTAATGAACCATCTGTTCTCTCCATACATTGGTGTCTTCATGGATGTATATCTAGATGATATTATTATCTATTCAGATACAATCCGTGAACATGCAAAACATTGTGAATTGATATTCGACATACTTGAAGAGCAGCGGATGTATCTCGGTGAGAAAAAGTGCCAGGTATTAGCTAGGGATCTACAAATTCTTGGCCACATCATGGATGATAAAGGGATCAAAATGGACCCATCAAAGGTTAATTCCATACTGAATTGGAAAGTCCCTACAAATCATGAACTCTTGAGTGGATTTCTGGGGTCCGTGGGATACCTAGCAGACAATATTGGTCATATTTGTGTACTTATGGGTGTACTGCACACCTTAACAGGAGCAACAGTGCCATGGAACTGGACCGAAACTCATCAGTGAGCATTTGAGCAGGTAAAAGAATATGTACACAACTGGCATGAACACCATTGGGTTCCCCTTGATTATGCGAAAGACACACAAGCAATTAACATTGTTACTGATGTGAGCAGCACTGGAATAGCCGGTGTCATCAGCCAGGGGAATGATTGGAAGAAGGCCAAAGTGGCAGCATTCTTCTCTGCAAAGTTGAACTCTGCACAACAAAACTACCCTGTCCATGAACAGGAAATGTTTGCAGGAGTCGAGACCATGCATCGTCATCAGGATATTCTGCTAGGATGTCATTTCAACTGGTACATGGACCACAAAGGGTTAATTCACCTTTTGCAACAACAAAACTTATCTGGACGTCAGGCACATTGGATGGAATCTCTATCAGACTTTGACTTTGAGATAATCTACGTGGCAGGAACAGAAAATGTGCTCACTGATGCCCTATCCCGATTGTACTCCAACGAATCATTGGGAACCGTACATGCACCATCCGAATTTGCCCAACATGATGAGGATTATCCTCCCATAGATCATGCTGAGTCTGAGGTAACGTCACCTGTGGTCACAGGTCTGGAAGCCAATGCGATGATGGTAACACATATTGGTTCGGGATCAAAGCCTAGGTGGATGTTGAAGCCAAGAATCTGTGCCAATGAGTCATCTGCAGCTTTTGCACAATGAATGGTTGGATAGAAGTTCACTATCCATGGTCCTAAGGCCTTGCATGCAGATGAGGGTGTCGAATTTGCCTCTGTGGATGAAAATCTGCCCCTGGATGATAACAACATAGCTTCAGAAGTAGAGGAAAATCCCTCTCTTGAATACAACTCACCACAGGCCTCAAACAGTGGTAATGGCCTTGCTGGCAGATCACAATCCTCAGAGAATGCTGATGGATTCACATTGGAGGGTGAGTCTCTGGCTCCGTCATCAATTTCTGGTGTCAATGAGGGCGAGTTGTCACCCACGCATGGCCCGGATGTCAATTCACATACCTGGAGTTTGCCCTTGCTTGGCATCCCGGCTAGGTTAAACACAGATGAGCCAGTATCTGCAGGACCAACTTTGTTGAACTCTGCTTCGTCTTCACTCCCTGACCTAGTGTCTTCATGGCTGGTGGGCATAGACCTTCTGGCGATAATTCGCCATCATATTGCCAGTGATCAGACTCTGTCTAAGGTATTGACTGTGCCTGGACAATTCAAAAACTTTTCTGTACTTGACGGGCTTGTTTACTTATGTGAGGATGGCCATCAGCTGCTCTGCATCCTGGAAGATGTGCATGTGGTTGGTCGTGACCTCTGTGAGATATTCATTAATGAAGCTCATTCGCTGTTGGCACATTTAGGATCCGCAAAAACATTAGCTTACTTGCGATCCCACTTATGGTGGAAGTCCATGGCTAGAGACACACAGTTGTTTTGTGAGTCCTGCAGCACTTGCAAGAGAAGCAAACCATCTAACCAAAAGCCTTTCGGGTTGCTAAACCCTTTGAAGATCGCTTCCTACCCTTGGGAGTCAGTTGGCTTCGACTTTGTTGGTCCTTTGCCTGAATCCTCCAACAGGGATGGAACATTTAATAGCATATCGGTATTCATTGACTTGTTAACTGGAATGGTACACTTAGTACCCTCTAGGACGAATTACAAGGCTCCACAAGTTGCAGAACTTGTTTTCTCTGAGATTTATAAACATCACGGGTTACTGAAGAACATAATCTCTGACCATGATGTTATATTTACCAGTAATTTCTGGTCCCACCTGCATAGACTTATTGGTGTTAACCTATGAATGTTGAGTGTGTACCATCCTGAATCAGATGGGTCCACTGAGCATGCTAACAGAACAGTGACTCAGATGATTCGCAACTGCATTGCTCCTGATCAGAAAGACTGGGTCGCTCACCTCCCAGCAATTGAGTTTGCCATAAACAGTGCTTGCTCAGAGTCCACTGGCTATGCACCTTTCTTCTTAAACACTGGACACACACCCCGGTCAATGGTCTGGAATTCACCGAGTGATTCCGAGTTCCCTGGGGTAGCAGAGTTTGCGGATCGCATCAAAGTCACTTTGATGGCTGCTTATGACTGCATTATCAGCGTGTGTGTTAAACAAATGCGTGATGCTAACAGACGTCAAAAAAGTTCCCTGCTGATGCTAGGGGACCTTGTGTATATCTCCACAAAAAATATCTCTTTACCTAAGGGCTTGGCTCGCAAACTCGCTCCAAAGTTCATTGGTCCATACAGAATCTCACATGACTTCGCAAATGGATCTTACGAAGTGGAATTGCCTCCAGATCTCAAACGGCGAGGTATTCACAATGTATTTCATGCTTCTTTACTACATGTTCACGTTCCAAATGACGACTGTCTTTTTCCCGGCTGCTTGGATTCTCAAGTCGGCTTGACAGAGCCCTTGGAGAAGGAGTGGAAAGTGTCGCATGTTGTCTCACATGTTGGCCATGGGGAATGAACCATTTTCCAAATTGAATGGGCTTCCAGGGATCAAATGTGGATCCCATATCCACAGGCTGAAGATTTGACTGTGCTTCAGGACTATTTCGATGTCCTCAGGATCTCGAAAATTTCACAATTAAAGGAGGTTCCAGGCTCATCAGCTGACGAGCATGGGATTTTCCTAGGGGCTGTTAGAATGGATAACGGCTCCAATGTTTTGTATGGGAGGAAGGGACAGAGAAATTTTTTTATGGGTATTCAATTGGGTGAGGGGCATACAGGTTATAAGAAGAACCATTTTTCAGACGGTTATTTCGCCACTCACTGCCTTTCCTCGCTGCCTTGCCCTTCTATACTTCACCACGACCTGGAAAAAATCCACTACCAGATTCACTCCCTCTGCTCTGCCTCCCCAACCTCGCTGAACGCTACCATCGGCCATCTAGACTCTGCACTTGCCTCACTCCATGTTGATGTGCTCGGTGTCGGGTAGTGCGCAAAAAGAAACCTGACTCTAGATTGTCAATCTAGAGTCTATCTCTCACTCTAACACACACTCAAAATCACCAATTAAGTTCGAGGTGGAGTACGGTAGAAGCACTCTTAACCAAGATTTGATAGTTTTGTCTCGAATTCAACTTCTATTCAAGGCTTTGTAAATGTTTACACAAGATACACTATCGCGACAGCGAGGTATAAGTGCAAAGGGATTTTTGTAGGTATATTTGAGTTGTTTAGACTCAGATAACTTTGTCTAGGCGCTAAAAAGCTGATCTAGATTTACTTTCAAACCAAAACAATCAAAGAACACACTGGTTCTACAAAGAGCATGCAGACTCCAACTACACAAGTTCGCAGACTTGAGACAAAGAAGCACACAGACTTCTACAAAGGATACACAGATCCTGACTTCAAGTACACAGACTCTTCGATTGTTCAAATTCTAAGTTCTCTAGGCTTTTCCACTTCATCTAGATTGATGCTGTTCACTTGGTTGACTTTGTAAAACTTATTCACACAGTCAAGGATGTGCACTTATAAAATCCTTTATTTGACTTGGTAGCTATGAGCCACTAGCACAAACAAGGGGAAATGCTTTCCTGCTGTTATGTGTCTAGATGGCGGTAATTTATAGTATTCTACATCTAGGTATAGGGGTCTTGTATCTAGGTCATTATGGTACGATACAAGCTTTATTTTACAAACAATGAGTCATGTATTTTCAAGGATTGCATGATTCTGAGATGTTTATTCATTGTCTCGGAGCTCCTGCAGTTTATTCTATTATCTAGGAGTGCCCCACCAGTCCATAGGTCCTCTGTTATTCAATCTTGGAGAGCTGCATGGCTTCCTTATTCATTCCTCGCAGCAGTGCACAAGTTGCTGAGGTGACTGCCGATCTCCTAGATCGATCGAGGGTACCAAGATTGTATTCCGTGATCACAAATTGATCGCATCAAACATCTCAATGCCTGGTACACCTATTTTTATCTTCTAGGGTTGTGGGCAATGCTGTCAGGTGGTCTAGATCATAGACAATGACCTTAGGGTTTGTCCTGACTTTGGTAGAGGTTCTTTTCATAAGTTATCTTTTGTTGTGAGGACTTAGAGACTGATCTAGATGTTCTTTTTACTTCATGTTTGGTCTACTGTCATGGCTGTGTCCCCTAGATTTGACTTAGTGCATCTGTTTAGGTGGGGAATAGTCTTCTGATTCAAAGGCATAGAGGGTTGGCCCATCCAGGTACTGTCCCTGTGTCCATTTTGACTCCAGTTAACTCAACAACCAATCGAGTAGTAAGCTATCAGTGTGAAGTCTCCACTATAGCCCTCAATACAGCGTCTAGATTGCAAATAATGCTTTATTTTCACAAAATTTGTGGGTAGCCTGATACCCAGTGTATCAACATCAATATCCACAACTCCTTGCATGGCTCCACTACCCGCCTTGATGAAGTTCATCCGATCGGGACCCTACTTCATTGTGCTAAAAAGCAGCAAGGCTCCCCTTGGATTTCATCGCGAGCAAGTCATCCTCTTCCTGAAGCATGCGAATCACCTTGCAAAGGGCAACATTCCCTCGGGATGGGCGGAACCAGCAGGGTACACGATGTTCGTGTCTGCATGGAACAAGGAGGAAGCTTCCCCAAGCGGGTTCCCCATTCAACGAAGTGGCACTGTAGAGACAGTAACAGACATTCGGCCAACAATCGACGAGATTTTCCCGCCGCTACCTATAAAGAGAAAGGCAGTGGATCAAGGTGGCAGAGAAGGAACACCACCAACACCTGGGGGCCACGTTCTCACGCGACAAGAGTACGAGACAGCCACGCGCGCTGTATGGGAGGAAGCTTCCGCATCCCACCGCCGCAAGGACCGCATAGCTCGAGGCAAGCAAGAGCGACGCCAGGATCGCGAGAAACGTGGGGAATGGGGCCTCGACACAGGTTACTCCCTGCACGTCGTCAAACCTACCTTCTCACCGGCCCCCGACGACGAGTCACCTGGCTCCAAGGCCATTCCAGACAATACCTTGCCCGGCAGCGGGGCAATGGACACGGACAGCCCCACCCCCGCCGCCGCCAAGGGCTAGACGAAGCTTAGCAGGGATGCTTTCGGTGAAAGCATCGGAGGGCGTATGTAGGAGACTGATCAGATCCGTCCGGCTCCGCCCTTAACTTTTTACCGTACCACCTTTATATTGACTAATTCCGTCATTCTATTCTACCTATTCCGACTTCACTTATTTTACTGTTCCGTTTATTTCTATTACAAAACTTAACCCTATTCTACGTAGTATAAAAGACCGTAAAAGTACTAAGTTTGTACTCTAGTTCCTCGAATAGAGGTTTCTTCTAACTGGTCTTTCCTTCGTTCGACCTCGCACAAGCTTCGTCTAAACTTCGTGTGCCGATATTGCCGACATCCGTTGACAGTAGCGTCACAAATTGCCAATATTCATAACAACCTACATGCTACGCTCGAAACTGTGTTTCCACCTCCCTCGGAAATGGATGCAAGCCATGATATTGAACCCGCTGGTCACTGTTTTATTTTCACACCACAAACTTCTCACCTGAGCTCTGAAGATCTGAAGGTCGAAGAGGGAATGGCCCAAGGTACGTTTACTTGCTTCACTATCTTTGACAGTATAAGACGATGATAACAGCATTTCATTTCGCCGGTCCTGGATGCAGTTCTTCCTCATGCCATTGTGTGTGCCGACTCCAATGACAGTACAATCAGTCGATCCGAGGCACTGGAGAATGAAAGCCGTGGAAACCGCTCCACATTCACCATCTCTGCCTGCGAAGCAACCGACCAAACAGAATCTTCAATAGAGGTTCCATTACAGCGAGCCTACGGTGGCACGAGTCCGGTTATCCCATCCATTCTCGCCAACAAACACTGCGCCGCTCTCGGTATCCCCAGGATCCTGGATATACTCACTAACATCCTTCAAATGACACGCCCGCTGGACACCCCTTTCATCTCCTTCTTAGAAGACTGTATTGTGGACAATTATGACTTCGGGACTGCATATGCGTACGTCCGAGCCATACCGTCCGAGTCATCCTGCAACAGTATTAAAGATGAGCTGCACAAATTGGAGGAACAAAGCAGCCGTAAACGTCAAAACGCAGTCGTCGGCAGTCAAATCGTCGACCCACACATCCCCCCTAGACGTGTTTGGGACTTGTGCAGCAATCGGGTGATCCCACAGTGGTTGATGGCCGGCACGAAGAAACATCCAACTCCAATATCGCATGCTTGGGTGGATAAGAATGATCGTGTCCCTGTGCCGACGCCCATTAATAGACGCGAATGGCCCGTTCCAATCCCTAAAGGTGCCGACCTCGACCTCATTCGGATAGAGATGTTGAACCTGGGGGCCACATATGTATGGCTAGATGTTCTCTGCTTGAGACAACCAGGCGGGACGAGGGAGGATCTGCGCATCGAAGAGTGGAAGCTGGATGTGCCCACGATCGGATATCTGTATCATGTCGCAGATATCGTAGTGTGGTATTTGAGTGGGCTGGGGCGACCTTTCAGTTTGAAGGAAGGAGACCTGGAAAGTGATCTATGCTGGTTTAGGCGGGCATGGACGTTGCAGGAGGTTGGACAGCAAAGGATTATTGCGGGAGACACACCTGACGGACCCCTGCATGCTGAGCCCACAGACGACAAGGGTAACTATGAAAATGGTATACTCACCAGATTCTGCAAGCAGCTGCAGGCCCTGGATGACATTTCGCCAGATTCGTACGAGATGTTCAGCTCGCTGGCAGAGATGCAGAAGCGGGTGTCCACCAATCCTGTAGACAAAATAGCAGGACTTGCATTTCTCTTCGAGTCCGCTACGATACCGGCATATTATGAAAACCAGTCTCTCGAGGATGCGTGGGTAGCACTGGTCAATACAACCATTGCCTGGTGTCGAGCTGACTTGTTGCTCTTGTATCCTGAACCGGGAACTGCAGGAAAGCATTGGAGACCCTCATGGGACCAGGTTATGACGAACACTCTGCCAACAGAAGGTCAATGTGGAGCCTGGGTCAGCCATGATGATGAGACGGGTATCGATTGGTTTGAGGGATACAGCATTGAGAAAGGCTACGTGGAGGGATTAGCAGAGGGAGATGTCAAAGGCGAAAGTCGATGCGGGCAGCTGACTGTAGAAGACGAGTCAGGGTTCAAGCAAACCTTCAGAATCACTGCTACGCACCAGCATCGCATACCCGAACAGACCTACACAATAATTGGTGCCCTCATGTCACTAGAATGCTGGGTTCTTGGAGAAAGACATCCTGACCTGCGCTTCAAAAAAGTGTCAGTCTTCACTATGACCAGCCGCGAAGATCGAGAGGGTTTGAGGAATCTGGGAGTTGGTGACGTGTGTCGTAACGTTCTTCTGTGATGTAGATCACATTGTATGTACTCCGTGGCCTTTTCTGGTGACCGTCTGACGGTCACGATAGTACGAATGAATGTATAGGACATTACGGGATGTAATCAAACTACACGAACAAACTTTCCAGACATTGTAACATGCTGAACCCGACACGTCCGTTCTACCTCTACTAGTATCACAGTCTGCGGGGTCGAGCAGATTTCTTCTCGGAAGATATGACCATGACGCCGGCGTCTCGGGGTAATTAAAAATTCATGACTGTACTGGTCACGACAGAATCGAGTGCACTCGAGTATGTCATGACACCTGAAGAGACGTACCTCATCAGTAATTTGGTGGTATCCGTTGGTCGATTATCGTCAACAAGGCGAGGCGATGCAACATTACAATGTCAATGCGGGAGACAGTAGATCAATTGAAGTAATAGCGTCAAGAGATTTTGCAAGCCAAATTCTCCCACTCGGCGCTTTTGCCTTGTCAGGCCTACAAAAGAAGTCGGCGGTACCAAAGTGTCATTTCCGTAAGTATGTATTCAGTGGTAAAGCGGACCACGGGTGTCAATGAAGCACCCACCCTTCTGAGTCGCTGACACGATACATAGAAGATGTTGGACCCGTTATCTCAGGGTGAGTCCTTCTCTCCATTCAGCGGGCGGTAAGCGGCTTCAATGGAAAGTAACATTAGCATCATGTGCAATCGTCCGGCACGCTGAAGTTGGAGAGCTGCGCCAGTTCATCAAGCGCACACCTGCAATGAAAGAAAAACGCCTGTCGGTCCAGCAGGTCCGGAATGAAGAATGGTGCTCCCTCGTTATGTGCTTTGCGATCTTCGAGTAGCAGATCAGGACGCGGCGCTTCGACTTTGATGCTTGCGAAGCCACGAGGCGTCTATATCTGGCTGTATCGTCGTGAGAAATGCACCTTTGCAAGGAACGGCCAAGACTTTCCGCACCGTCATTACGTGCTGTCAAGTAGACATAGCTTTAAGGCCAAACGAAAGCGTGGGTCTGATTACACTGTAGACGTTAATGGCCGAAGGCGATTGTACAAGAGAAGCCATGACACTCAGGACAGCGACCTCGGCAACGATTAGAATGGGTATATCCAGTTGCACGGCGAAGTGCAATGGGAAAATGGTAGGCACTTCAGCGATTGGGCATTGGTGGAATATTGTAGAGAAGCGACTTCAAGGAACGCGTTCAGTCTGTGAAACAGATCAGAAATCATGGGCATTGTATGAGTTGCTGATAACATACCATTTTCTTCCGTCCTTGCAAGAGAACGTATGGCCACAGAGTTTTTGTGGCGTGATAAACGCCGTAAGGCATGCACGAGCGCCGCCAAATGCGCGAACTCACAATGCCAAATCTACCTCTATGCTCGACGCCACCGCATAACCATGCCCGAGCTGCTGAAACGAGAGCAGTCGTCCATAGGCAGAGAGGGTTGACATTGGTTGATAACTTGTCACTTCTCTTTCCGGAAAGCCAAGATACGGTTTAGCACGAAGACCAGAATGGGTAGTAAAACTGACCATGGCATCACTGGAGTGGGCTGCGGCCTGCGTAGGTCACAGATCGAACCACGGGAAGATGAGATGATGGCCCCTTGGAAAAGAAACTAGCTCGGAGATGATTGATTTCTCGCAGGCATTTCCATTCAATGAGAAACCCGATACAATAGATGGCACATCGAGGTCCAAAAGAACAAAACGTGACATGTGCGGTTTTTTGGATGAGAGTTCGGGAGAACGTTCGTTCAATAACAACCGCGGCTGCTACCTGGTTGACGTGCTGGTGACGACCTCGCGACTATCATGAGCAGATCTCTTTGGGGGAAAGTTTTGCTCGCTAATGCATGTATCGGAGACGATAGCACCGCAGGTCCTCGATACAAGCATCATCCATGCAGCACAGACTTTTGGCTGACAGTAACAGGCCGAGCCTAGTAAGTTCTTTGCGGCAGGCATCGACTGGATGCGTTTGAGGAGGTGATCAGAGTGAGGAAAATGGACGGAGTTCATCGTGTTTAGCCAGACTATACGTTAGGCTCGGTTCAACGTTCAACCATAGTTTGCCTGTCGACCTAGATCTAGAGAGCTTGGTGTGAGAACTGGCACGTCTAAGAGACGGATCTCCTACTTGCCATGATGCCATAGAGAAAAGCGTAACCAGATACAGAGGATAACTGGATTTTCATGTGGTATTCTTTCGGTAGCACGTGGAGCGTCTTAGTCGACCCAGGAGCGCTGATAACTACGGGACTGCAATTAGCGGTGAACTTATGCAGTGCTCAGAAGTAGTCCCTCTACGGATTTTGGGGAGGAAGACAAGATGAACAAAAAATAGCTATCAGCTTTTGCACAAGAAAAAAACCATCAGCGAAAAGCCCGGAGCCTGAGGTATATATTCGACTGCTCACCGAACAGCCCTAAATCCTCCCGTTGGAATCGAGAATAATCCTTCGACCAGCTCGGCAAATATTTGAAGAGGAGTTGTCGATGATGGCGAGATTCTGACTCCAGCTTGCTTCCCACCGCGATCTGGGCGTCTCTCTTTATTTCTTCCTTGTACTCGATGCTCTCCCGGCATCGGTGCATCGCCCGCAACGGATGTTCAGCATTTAGGCCTTTCCAAAGCCGAAAGCCGAAAGCCGGATGTCACCCTCGAGAATCAGGTCCCCGACATGCTGAAGGCCAACAATGCTGAAACCTACACATCGCCGTGACCATTGCCCGCGTTCTAGCGTTTGGTGAAGCAGCGAATATCCTGATAGCACCAGTTTTCATCTTTAATTGTTCCATGCCAAAGCATCCATCATCTTTTGTGAAAGAAAAAAAGAATCAGTGGAATGCCCGGACTGAGAAGTGGTGTATTTTACTACGTACCAGTCA
>JANDKJ010000499.1:0-26307 GCA_028551335.1 Armillaria sp. CMW 4456 | reverse complement strand
ATGTGTTTTCTCTTTTTCCAGTCCAGTTTATTATACTGGGAAGAATGGGACTTTCAGAGCTCAGTCCTTGAATAACCCTTATTTCATTCAAGCCCCCGATATACATTTTCTTCATCTAATTTCTGGTATTTCTCTTAATTTATTTTTCTAGCATTACATGGTGACTTGTATTCCATGTGCATCTCACAGTATCAAGTGCACCTGGACAAACAAGTTTCCAGGTGCCACCTGCAACTAGTGCAACCAGTAGCCGTCATGGCTGGTGCTCAGCTTGATATACTGCCCAGGAGATGAATACCATATCAACTCATCTGGCCCCATTCACCAGTTTCAATGTTAGCCATAAGTTTTCCTCCTGTCTTTCTATTTCTTTTATCCACTTTTCTTGGCCAATTAGACCTTGAGCAGAATCTAGTTCAACTTCATAACATCAATCACAAGTTGGACCACCTTGACTACCTGATTCATAGTCATTTTCTTGCTCATGACCTCATTATCCATACCATTGTTAGCTCCTTGGATCAGCTAGCTGGCCATGAGGATGGCAATCAAGTTGTTGAAGGCCTCACCACTGCTTATGCTGAAATCCATTCTTTTATCACTAATGAGGGCATCTGTCAATCCCTTGGTATGCCTTTCAATATTCCCCAAGGTTCATGTGCTCCTTGGCCTTCCCCCAATGGATCCTCATGGGAGTTCAATGATGATGAGGGCCTCAATTCAGCTGAAGCTCCTCATGCCCCACCTGGTCTCAACAACATTGACAATGGGCAGGATGCAGATGTGTCTGATGGCAAGCAGGGGTCTGGGAGGAAAGGCATGCCTAGTGCTGAGGTTTAGCCTTCATGCATCTGTCACTTTTGCATCATGTCATTGCATATCTTGTGTTTTGTAGTCCTAAGGACTTAAAATGTCTTTTTCAAAATAAAAATGTATATCTTTTCTTGTGCTCTCTTTCTTATGACTTAGTGTGTGACCTAAGTCCTAATTTCAAATCATCTCCCAATTTGGAAATTCTGTATTCCTGATTGTTGCCAGCTCTAAATTTCTGCTAAGTCCATTCACTTAGTGAGTTTGGTGTATCTTCTGTATGTTTCATCATACTCACTATGTTTTTATTTAGTGAGCTCCATACATGTTTATCCACAGGATACTGATTTGTATCTTGTATCTTTCTTTTATCCTGGTACATCTCCTTACACCACTTATCACCTCTGTTATTCTTTAATTTCTGTGTTTCTATTTTTGTTTCTCCATTGACCCATTTCCAGGTGCTAAGTCTCTTCATGTCTTAGTCTTTAGTGTGTTTAAAGAATCAAAAATTTTCCTTATAAATTCTCTAAGTAATAATTTACTCTTGTTATTAAGGGTGTCCTGTGTCCACCCCTATATCCCCCACACTAAAAGACATTGACTGTCCTCAGTCATCTTGGTTTCTTGAAACCTCAGTTTCATAATACAATTTCCAACTTTTTAAGTAGTCCACTCACTAATTTTTCCTAAGTCCATAGACCACTTAAGTTGTGAATTGTCTAGAGCTCACTATTCTTTTTAGAAAGTAAGAATAGTATCATTTTGTTAAGCCCTTCTCTTTCTTTAGCTATAAAAGCTGGGTGTGTTTTTGTTTAACCTCATCACCAGCTTTCCACTTTTCCACTATATCCCTCATACTTTCACTTCCACTCTGTTTTCAAGTGAGCTCTCAACAGTTTTTATCCTCTATCACAGTGTCTTTGACTTTTGCTCCTATTATACCCTTTGTTGCTGTAAAGGTTATCATTACTCACTTGTGCCAGAACCTTAGTGTTACTGCAACTGAGAAAATGGGCCAACTTCATAAGTACACTGTGAGTCTTTTTAATGAGCTCACTGCATATATCATTATTCATGGGTCATATTTCTTCAGGATTATCTTGAGCATCATAAGGAGGAACTCATCAAGGACAAGGAGTTCCATAAAACCATCTTCAAGGCTTGCAGTATGGTCAAGAAGAAGTATCACCTCAATGTGTTGAAGCAACCTATCTATAAGGTCCTGAAGACCATTACTGGGTGGGTTCAATCCAAGTGCCAGGCTATTGAAACTATTCCCACTGTTTCTGTTCCTACTGGTCCTCATCGCAAAGTGAGCTCACTGCTTATTTCACTTCTTTCTTTTCTTATCATTGTTTTCTTCTAGGCAAGCACTCCTGCCCATGTTAAGGGTAAAGCACATTCTACATGGAAATCCACTCTAGTCATCAAAACTGACTCCAAAGATGACAATTGTGCCCTAAGGTAGTAGCTCCTGCTCCTGATTCTGGTGATGAGTCTGTTCAAGTATGTTCCCATATAGATTACTCCTTATCTTCTCTCTCTCATCACTGATGGTCTCTTCAAGATGATCATCAATGATGATAATTCCAAAAACCCTTCTTCTAAAGTGTCTAGATCTTCCAAGTCAAAGGTGGTGGATTCTACTGTGGGTGAGAAACACAAGGACCACCCTAAAGTATGTCCTGCTCACTCCATTTTCAAATATCCCCCACACTAAAAGCTTCTTAATTTCAGGAGGAACCATCTACTTGTTTCCACTGTGATGGTAATGACCATTCTATCATCAATTGTACTCCTCCAGGTGCTGTAAGTCACATTTCTCTAGTGAGCTCACTATTGCCTACTCATATCTCGAGGTTTACAGGCTTCTGTCACCAAGAAATATTCCAAGGCCAGCAAGTGGGACTTCAAGCAGCCTCATTCCACCTTTCCACTGCCTTCTGCCAGGGAATATTATTCTCATCATTCTCATGGATCTGGTAGCTGTCAGTCAGCCTTGGTTCTTGGTCTTGTTACTACCTGTTCATCTTATTCTTCTATTTTCATGTGCTGCTCACTAACAATTTTGTTTGTTAGCATCTGGAGAAGCAGGAAGTGCTACCCTTCATGACATTCTTGGCTCGATTGACCAGAAATCATCCATGGGTAGTATCACTGTCAAATCCACTGGACACCTCACTCATCTCAAAAGTGCCATCTGTTACATGCATGCCACCGAATTCTGAGTTATCTGCTCAAAACTCCGTCGGACTCCATCCACGTCCGATTCTAATACTTATAAATACTTCCTACACCTATATTCTAGTACTTATTCCCTCGGAACTCTGCCAGACTCCATCCGCAAGCCATGGAGATCCTATTCTTAGCTCTACTTACCTTATTCCTACAGTATACCTTAGTTCCGCACTACAGCCCCTCCACTGTCATGGACCTGGTGGAAACTGGATTCCAATCCTGCCATCTGGGCTCTCAGTCACATTCCATATCCCTCCTAGCCTCCTTCCACATTGGAGGCCTAGATACTCTGGCTCGGATCTAATTGCAGTATATAAGCACCTATGTACTCCATAGCTAGTTCTTCAGCTCAAATATCAACTTGGATAAGCCATCTACTCATCCTATACCTCCTCTACACTTCTAAACTCAGACCCTGACAGAGTCCAACTGGATCTGTTCATTTCCAGCCAATACTCCATCAGAGTCTGATGTTTTCTCCTCCTAAGGGCCTTGGCTCAAGAGTAATGTTGCTCATAGCTTCATTAGGCCCTGGACCTGGCCGGAGTCTGGATTCCTAGGACTCTGGATGGCTCCTTTTCCCCTTTCTTCTGGCACAGTCCTTACACCATCATGGGCAACCTCATCATTGTCCAGCACACTATTTATGCCACTGAGAAACAAAGGTCCTTCCTCCTCAATAAGCTCACTGGAATCCAAGATGCTCTGGCCAGTCCTGGTCAAGAGTCATTGTCATCTAGCAATTCCTCTGCTATTGATTCCAGCAGCAGTCTGGTTGCTTCCACCTCAGCTGTCTTGGACAATGCAGATCTTTAATCCAAGACCAGTCCTCATTGACATCTATGGAATTCATCCAGTAACCAGTAACTGCTTATTTTTCCATCATCAGCTTGTTTTCTCTTTCTCATTTCCTACTACTGATGTCAATTATATGCTCCCTGCCTGTGAACATTCCTTAGACATCTTCCAGGTCAATGCTCAAGGTCTAGTAGGGGCTTTTCTCAATATCTTCATGTAGTATTCATTGTTTTCATGTACTGCTCCACTTCTATCACAATTCCTGGCCTGCAGATGGCGTTTTCTGCCAATATCTGGAGTGAGCTCACTAAACTCAAAGGTCCAAATTAATTTCTTTCAACTGTTTGAGATGCTCAGTGTCAGGATAAGGGTCTGTGAAGTTTTCTGGTATTTTATCTTTTGGTTCTGGTGATTCTATTAAGTCTTCTAGCTCCTTATGTGTCATATCCATAAGTTTCAGTACATCTCCTTCTAGCTTAATGGATTTTCTAGCTAAATAAGGCACAACTCGAAATGCTGCAATCCTTAGATTGTAGAATTGACCCATCTAACTCAGCTAAGATGTAGTTTCCAACCTTAGTGCAATGGACTACCACCAGAGGTTCCAAATACTGAGGTTTCATCTTAGTATTTAGTGAGCTCTCAATCTGGCTGTTCTGCATCAGCACTAGATCTCTAGGTTTGAACTTGAATTCCTTGATTTTATGCATGTTCATCATCACATATTTCAATATCATTTCTTTCTTAGCATTATCCATATCTTTCCTCATTTCTGCCACCTTGTCTGCATGTTTCTCTAGTGCTATAGCTCTTAGTCCATGGAGTTCCCAATCTTTGACAATTCTGCCTGGGTATTCCACTAGCCAGGTTGCTTCTAGCACATCAAGTGGCAGGACAGGGTGAGCTCCAGTTACCACAAAGAATAGAGAACATCCCATTCATTTCCTCACAGTAATCTGGTCCACCCACATTATCAAAACAAAGTAATGATGCCAGTGGCATTCATTACCTCCACATGCTTTGTATAATGCTTGTCTAACATCCCAATGTGGCCACTCAATATGTCCATTCACTTGAGAGTTATAGGGTGATATCTGAATTCCTCTAATTCCATATTTCTGTTCTAAATATCTTATTGCAGCTTTAAAGGGTTTTCCATTGTCTGTCACGATTAACAAAAGACATCCCCATCTGCAGATGATATCTTCGAACAACCATTCACCTATGGCTTGTGCTGTTTTGCTTACCAAGGTTCTCCCTTCCATCCAGCTAGTGAGTGTGCAATGCCCATGGACAATATACTTGTGTCCATTTGATGCCTGGGGCATGTGCATAGTATCTGTATGCAAAACTTGGAATATCAAAGAAGTAAACATCACCATAGGTGGCACTGATCACAGTTTTCTGCTGCTCTTGATATATCTGACAAGAACTAATATACCATGTGATGTCTCGCTCCATTTCCAGCCACCAGAATCTTTCCTTTATGAGCATTTTCATTGCATATATTCTATGGTGTCCCAACTGATCATGGGCCACCTTCATGATATACATTCTGCACTCAGGGTAGATTACCAGCTTATGCTCTAATTCCATATCTCTTCTGTATAGTTTTCCTTTCTCCACTAGGAAGTTTCTAGCATATCAAATGAAATTCCAATACTGGTTATCAGTGAATCCTTCCAATTGTTGAATAGGATCTGCATGCCAAGCCACTACTTGAGTGAGCTCTCTATCTAGCATTTTCACATATCTGCTTCTTTGATCTTCTGGATAATCTCTGACTTCTACAAAATCATCTGCATCTGGTAAGAACGCTCCCTTATTGTGTCTTACTGCAAACACTTCCACCATTTCCAAGGCTTCATTTATAATCTTATCTTCCTGGAAATTGTATGCCACTCACTCTATAGTTATGAAACCATGTCACATATCTATATAATCTTTAAATTCCAAAATGTCTGGAATCGTTTCTCCAGAATCATTTTCAATTTCCCAGTCATCTGCCTCTACTGGCTCATATTCATCTTCTAGGTTTGAGTATTCTTCATCTTCTAGTTGAAAAGTTCATCAGGAAAGACCATCAGGTGCATGCCACTTGCCAGGAATATGCACCAAAGTAAAATGAAACATTAAGATTGATTCAATCCACCTATTTATGGCTGCATTTGGAACTTCATCTGGGTTCCTCAGCATTCCTGTGATGTACTTTGCATCAGTTTCCACTACTAATTTTTGGCATCCAAACAACCAGTGTCAACAGGCATGCAAGGCTTGGAATAATCCATAGAGCTCTCTCTTTGGTTGAGAGAAATAAGCTTCTTGCTTGTTAAGAACTACAGATCTGAATCTTGTGTATCTTCTTCTTTTTGGGTTCTCAGGATCAATCTGGCAGATGTAAAATCCAACTGCTTTGAACAATGTATCCACTCCTAGTATCACATCCATAGTGAGCTCATAATCTAATGGCATTAATGAAGGGCAGTTAGCTAATGCATCTTTTAGTTTCTGCATCGAGCTCACTTGCTCTTCACCAAATACAAAAGGTTCCTTGAGTCTAGTGAGCTTTGTCAATGCTTCTGCTTTCTTGGCATAATCTTTAATGAAAATGCAATGTATCCCAACTGTACCTAAGAAAGCATGCATATCACTCAAGTCCTCACAAGGTCCCCATTTCAGTATGACTCCTACTCAGTTGGTAGCTGGTTTTCTTCCTTCATAAGTGCATCTATGGCCAACCACCATGATCTCCAATGCACACAGGACAGTTTTATGTCCTGAAAATGCCCCTCCAGTGTATTTCATTCTCTGTACAACTCTATTCATGTTCTCAAAGTGCTCCCAGACAAAATGACCTATTCCCTCATTACCAGGTATGGTTTCATAGCCACCACCCTGTATTTCATAATGAGTCTTGGGTCCTCGCACTGGTATGTCATCTACATATGGAGTCATGACATGAGGTACTTCTTCTTGCAGGATAAATGTAACATCATCATGGAAGATTGGTACAGAGTTAGTCCAACCCATGGGCAATATTACTAAGCATAGAACTCCAAATGGCATTTGGAACATCGTTAGATCTCACAACTTTTCATCCAGGGTACATTCATTATAACCTACATATAAATCCAGCATCCCTCCACAAGATCTTCCAGCAAAATGTTCAGCAAGCTCATCTGTTGCAGGTGGCACTCCAGAGTGTTTTAGTCACTATAGTCAATGGTTCCAGACTATATACAAGTCAGAGACTCTTGCCATCTTTCTTCACAATGCAGAACCAGCACAAGCAGTATGAGGAGTTTGAAGGCTTGTAGACACCTGCCTGGATCTTTGTTTTCATTATCTTGCAGACCTCATCAAAGATTCCAGGTGGAATTGGAATATTCTTCTGTATCCAAGGTGTATGTTCTACTGTAGGAATTGTTACAGGAGGAAAGTATTCTTCCTTGAAGTGACCCTGCTCAGTATTATCCCATGCAAAACCTTTATTCTGAATGCTCATGAAGTGATGCATTAATTTCTTCTCTTCTAGCCACAGGAAATCTTCACTATGTACCTTGTCTATTAATTCTTTTCTTTCTTGAGTGTATCAACCCATAGGTTCGAAATCAGGCGGCAGCTCACTAAGCCTAGGCATCTCTGCTAAGGGATCATCTGTTATGTTGCATTCTATCCTGAATTCTGAGTGTAAACCACCCATTATCAGTTTCACTTTCAATGCTACTGGTTTATATTTCTTAGTAGCAAATACATCTTTCACAGAACCCATAGAAGGGTAGTGAGCTCACTCGTTATTACTCTGATAAAAGTTCCCCAGACCAACTCTCTCTTCTTGTGGTTTTAAGGTTGCCTTCTCAGAGTGAGCTCACTCCATCCTGAGCTCCTTTGTCTGTTCTAGTGCCCCAAAGTATGAGGATAAGGTCCCACATGCTTTGGTATCTTTTCCACACACCAATTTGTGTGCTGTAAGGTACATAGCCTGTAATTCTTCTTTGTTGAACTTCTGGGATCCTGTAGGTTTCACATAGGTGCCAATCACAAAGTTTATATTTTGATCAGCTTCTATTACTAGTGTCAGCTCTCCATGATCGTCGATCAAATCATTGATTACTGAAAATCCTGTTCCACCTTGCATTGTGCCACTTGACATTGTCCACAGGGAAATATAGGAATCATTGCACTTCTCAACAAATTTGGATCTTTAACCTTTATCAATTGTCCTCCATCTGTCATGTTGAATATGGTACTTGTCATAAGCACATCAAGGGGTCATCCCAACAGAACATTGTATGCAGGGTCCCTAATGATGTGTACTTGCAAATACACTGTAATATCTCTGAATAGGAATGGCACGTTCTTGGCCATTCCCAATGATTTCTCAACTTGTCTATTGGCAGACTGCATATTTATCACTTTATCTGGATCATAAACCAATCCCAGATGATCTGCAATTCATTCCAACATCAACACAATCTGTAATCCAGTATCATATAAACTCTCCAGTTTCTCCAAGCTATTCACCAATGGGAATACCAAGTGCAAGGCTTGTAAATCTTTGGCCACATACACTGGTTTTGGTTCTTCCCCCTGCTCCATAGTTTTGTTCACATGTTGCAAGAAGGAGTCCTGCCAGATCAACAATCCAGATGGTATCCCATCCTTATTCTCTGAAGAAACTACAAAGCAGCCCTCATATGGCAGCTCCAACATATGTAGAGCATCACCAGGTAGTGAGCTCCCCTCTTTTTCTGATACTTCCACAAAGGGAAACACTTTTTCCTCTTCAATCTCCCTATTCATGACTCTCTCCATGAGTTCTGCTTGATCACCTCACTCCTGGATTGGTGTCCTGATCTTATAGGCTGGTTCCCTTGCTTCAGAGGGATAAGACACCAAAGGTTCTCTGGTATTTTTCTTTCCTGGAGGACCTCCCTTTCCTGCTCCACTGGTAATGTTCTGTGCACTCCTGAATTCTTTTGGAACATATGGCACAACTACCTGAGGGGTAGGTATATACTTGGGTATGGGGTCCATCCACACTTGCTTTTCTCTGTAATCACATTCCTTGTCTTCTGATCCTTCCCATTCTACTGACCACTCTCTCCTATACTCCCTGCTCACATATTTCTTTTGGTTTTTGTTAGCATCCTCTGGGGGTGATGGTGGACCAGACTTGCCAACTCTGCTAGTCCTGTAATGGTCCCTGCCCACTATCATTGAATACCTAGAAAAACCCTGCTCATGTTCTTTGTCCATAGGCATCTCCCACTCTATATTTTCGATCGTCTGACTTCTTCCCTGCACACTACCTGACTGTAGCGTGAATACCTCCCATTCCAATTCCTGCTTCTGCTGAAGAAGTGCTGCCAAAGAACCAGTGACATTGAGTAATCCTGGGGTTGCAGATCCAGTTATCAACACACTCTGACTAGCATTCTTCATGCCATCCAGACATGCATAGTACTCGTCGACTCTGTTCTTGATGTAGGGGTCCCTAATCTCTTTAGGAATCATACCCCCACCTGGCAAGTGAGCTCTCCCATTTACCAGAATGATCTTCCTGCCATTTGTGTACTCCAATTTTACTGGACAGTCTGCCAACACATGCCCATCTTTCTCTCTGCAAAACCAATAATCGAGTTGATTTTGTGAGCTCACTCTGGGATTCGAATTTCTAGGCCTAGAATAACCTCCATACCCTCCTGATATAGATGGGTGAGCTCCATACTGAGGTTGCTGGTGCATCTGTTGCACCTGCAACTGCTGACTTTGTAAGAAGTTCAGCATACTCTTCTGTTGCTCTGTAAAGGCCTTTTCTAGAGCAGCCATCCTCTGATTCCCTTCTCGAGCTTGAAGCTCCAGGATATCTTTAACTGACACTAAAAAGCTGCCAATTTCTTCTTGTTTCACTGGAGACTCTGCAGAACTGTTCCTAGTTCCAGGTCAAGCTCCATACATTTCTCTAGTAGAAGACCCAGTGGTATCCAGCCCATGTGCTTTGTTTCTTTTTCTATCCATTGACAAGAAGACACTCTGCAGTATATCCAGCCCACATGTCATTACTTCTTTCAAAGTATCTAGTAAGCTCACTAGGAAATTGCAAATTTACATGGCTAAATATATTGCAGACACAACACTGACAGCCAACAAACCACATCATAATGATGCAATATGGAATAGAGTGGAGCAGACAAAAATAGTGCATGAGATGCTAGGACCATTGCTGGATAAGGAGGTCATTTGTAAGAGTGTGCATATATAAATATGGTAGATACAGAGTAGTATATAAGCTTCCAGCCTCCCTCTGTGTAGTGTGTAAGCAAAAGTTGACACTCAGCTCAGTTCAGGCAGTAGTTTCAAATAGAGATTGGTGCACATCAGAAAAGTCTGTGTGAAGTGTGATCAACTCTAAGTTCACCTAGGGGATGTTTGGGAGGTCAGAGCATATGTGCTCTTTTGTATGAAGGGTTTTGTGTGACACATGAACCTACAGTCAGCAGAGGTTCAAACCTTTTGGCTTGTGGGATGGTGTTTTGTGTGTTTGGGAATCTCTGGCTCATACAGGTTCAAACCCAGTGACTCTTGTGGATTGTGTTTTGGGAGTGTCTCTTGGAAGAGTATATCATTTGGGATTGAGTTGAGTGTGTTGTCTCTTCAATGGAGCAGAATGTACCTACACATGCACATACATGGATGATGTCTCTGGGGCATTTACATCTGAGCTAGAAGGTGAGTCAGTCAGAAAAGAGATTAGCAGTGTGTATGAGATCAAAGATTTAGAGAGGCATAACAGTGTACTGGGTATGACTGTGGAATTTGACAAGCAAAATAGCAGCATCTTGCTACATCAGAAAAACTTCATTAGAAAAACCCTGGAAACATTTAGAATGGCTGATTGCAAACCAAAATCTGTGCCCCTTCCAATTGGAAGTCTGACAAACCTTGACATGCAGCTGCATCCAATTTCAGAGTCAGACAAGACCTTTATGGCCAGCAAGGACTACCACAGTGTTGTGGGCTTGCTCAACCATATAAGCCAACAGTACCAGACCTGATATTGCCTTTGCTATGAATTACCTTCAGAGATATGCCTCAGATGCTTGACCAATACACTGGAATTTTAAAGGGGACTATAGAATACAAGATCATATAGAAGCATAATAATGCTCAGGTCAATGGGCTCACACCAATCAGGTATGTTGATTCATCCCATAGCAATGACAGGACTACCAGAAAGTCAACTATGGGATACATCTTCACTATGGCAGGTGATCCTGTTGCATGGAGTTCACAAACATAACAACAAGTCACTTTGTCTATGGCTGAAGCAGAGTACATGACAACAGTACATAGAGTGTGTCAGTCATTATGGATAGGCTCATTTTTAAATAAACTTGAGCCTTGGAAGGACAGGTCATCTCTCCTGTATTGTAACAATAACTTAGCAATCAACCTCACACAAAGTACTAAAGGGCATAGAAAGTCAAAGTATTTTGTGATGGACTATCACTGGATAAGAGACTATGTCCAACTAGGCAAAATTGATGTGTATTATGTCCCATCCAAGCACAATCTTGTAGATATTTTTACAAAGTCATTAACCAAGACATGGGCAGTTGAATTACTATGCAAGATGGAGATGACTGGATTGTGAGTGTGTACAGGCTTAGACTTCAGGGGGAGTGTCAAGGATTCAGCCTAATGCCTTGTTTGCACCCTACTTTGCTGTAGTCCTGGATGAAGCATTGGTAGAAGTTTGTGAAGCTGAGAAATGATTGTAGTTCCCTTTTTTTGGTTGGAGCTGGCCATTCTGTCACCTCCTTGGTTTTAATGGGGTCTATTCAGATTATTCTTTTATTGATTAGGATGCTGAGATACTCAGTTTTGAGTGTCTTGAACTCACATTTCTCAGCCTTGAGGAAC
The DNA here is from genome assembly GCA_028551335.1 of Armillaria sp. CMW 4456. Classification (NCBI taxonomy): domain Eukaryota; kingdom Fungi; phylum Basidiomycota; class Agaricomycetes; order Agaricales; family Physalacriaceae; genus Armillaria; species Armillaria sp. CMW 4456. The sequence goes on along the minus strand of JANDKJ010000499.1, from coordinate 14,532 downwards.
AGCTTGTTCTTTTGGAGTATCTCCAGGACTTCCCATACCAGTCTACAGTGTTCCTCCTTTGTTTTCGATATAATCAGGATATCATCAAGGTAGATGGTGACCTTCCCAGTCAGGATGAGGTCCTTAAAGATGTCATTATCATCCATTGGAAGGTGGCTGGGGAGTTTGTTAGTCCAAAGAACATTACAGTTGGTTTGAACAGTCCTTGGTTCATTTGGAAGGCTGCCTTCCATTTGTCTCCCTCTTTTATCCTGACATTGGGTAGCAGTTCTTTATGGTCATCTCATTGAGTTTTTAGTAGTCTTGGACTAGACATAGTTTACTTTCCTTCTTTTTGACAAAGAAGAAGAGTGAGGCCATGGGTGATTTGCTTGGTTGGATTTGGCCTGTCACTAAATTCTCCTTGAGGAATTTGTCCAGCTTCTCCTGTTCCCTAGCATTGAGTGGGTAAATTTTGCAATCCAAGGTGGCCAAGGCATTGGGAACCAGCTTGATGGTGTGGTCCTAGGGTCTCCAGGTTGGGAGCTCATTGAAGTTCTCTTTTGCAAACAGGTCCTCAAAGTGATGACACCACTTAGGTACTATTTCTTTGAAAGTGCATTCCCACTTCTCCTCATTCACCTTTGCAGCCAGGCCATTGGCAATGTAGGCTCTGAGGTATATTTCTTCTATCATGTCTATGGCTAGGATTATGTCTCCTTCCTCTAGCTCCTCATCCTATCTGTCTTCCAGGTCCACATTGGGGAGGATGAATGGCATTTTTTAGCAGTGACATCATGTGAACATAAGGCTCCCCATCTTCCAGTTTACCAGTGGGTTGTGCCTGATAAGCCAGTTGTGTCCAAGGAAGATTTCCTTTGTTCCTAGGTCAGTGACTGCAAGGTCAATCTGTTTGGTGTGGTCTCCAATCTTCAGTTGGACTTCTATGTAGGCCTCAATATCTCCTGCCTGGTTGCAGGTCCCATTGGCATTGTACACTGGGATCAGGTGAATCACAGGTCTCATGATTAATTTGTGTTTTTTGACAAAGGTGCGATTAATAGAGCTCCTGGTCCACCTGCTGTCAATAAGGGCAGATGCTGGTAAATTTTGCCACAATTCCAGAGTCTCTATTTGCACCTTTGTGAGAAGGTCCCACCCTTTACTTTTGGCAATGTGGATGTAGCATTAGGGTCCTTCAATTTCCTCTATCCATTCCATCACCTTTGTGTAGTTGGCATTCCAAAGTCCTCTGATAAGCTCATCCATGACCTTGTTCTGTCATTGCTTGTGGACCTATCCTGACAGCTTGGCTTTAGCACTCACATTCCCTTCAGTGAGGATGGCATGCCAAGTCTACTCTGCCCCCCATGGCTTTAGCCATTCATTTGTCAAGTATTGGAGCATGCAGGTCCCCATTCAGCCTCCTTTACTAGTTAAGGTAGTGGTCTCATCCTTGTTTGCTGGGACACTTGCGACCTTGGGAGTAGGAGTGTCTCTTGAGTTGAGGGAAACAGAATCCCTGTGCATCCCCTTGTGAGCACTTCAGTTTGCTCTTGTCTTCTTGTCCCCTTTTTGACTATTGGCATCATAAGTTGGGGTTACTCTGGATGTGTCAGGGGTCAGAGTTCAATGTTCTATGGGGCTCACCTGGAGTGCCCCAGAGTTCTTGTAAGTTAAGGGTGCAGGCTCAGCCACCCCCTTTTCTTAATTCTGGGCCAGGTTTACTCCTCTGCCAGCTTCTTCTGTGGGAGGTTTCCCTCACCTTTGCTAGATGGGGGTGTTCACTCCTGGAACAGATGCCTCTCATAGGAGCATGCTTCTTCAGCCCATGTTGGGCCATTGGGCAGTTGGTTTATGCAATTCCTTCTTTCTGCACTGAGTAGTTGAGTCAGGTGTATTTGAATGCACAATAGATACAGGTGGTACTACAGATGTAACATAAGTGTCATCACTGGATCTTGTCAATATACTAGTGCTAATATCGTTTCTGGCCAGCTGAGTGGGATTGCTCACTTGTCAGCTCTGTCTTTTACTTCCTTGATTGTGCTAGCCAAGTCCAGCTTCTCTTCAGTGATGATCAGTTGTCTTTCTTCTTGATCCAATTGGGTGCACATGGCACAGGTCTGTTCTCAGCCTCACAGCTTGCAGGGTTTGGTGCAGTCCTTGCTCATGTGCTCTTTCTCATGGCAGTTATAGCAGTATCCCTCCTTTCAGAGATGGTCAATGCTCATTGGTTGCCTCTGTCCCCTGTAGATGATCCCAGTTCCAGTCTTTTGGTCACCTGACCTAGAGGATGTTGTCACTATGAGGGCTGATAATCCTGATGGGCTTTTCTTGGCATTGGGGCTAGCACCCTTTTGGTTGTGTTGATTGGTTATTATGTGGTCACCAGTCACTCTTTGTCATTGGAATTCCTTATCAATGTTGGTTATCCTCTCTATCCACTTGTTGTAGTTTTGGGAAATGAACATTCCTACCAAGATGATGGACTTGATGATATCATAGAGTATCTCCTTTTTCAGGGCCTCAACCATCCATCCTCATTTCCCAGTGTCTATGCCTAGTCCAGCCTTCCTGGCAAGTTCCTCAAGGTCCTGGAAGTATTCTATTACCATTCTTTTCGATTGGTCCCACCTTAGCTCCATCATCTGTTGCTGATGCCATTCTTGTATGGCTGGGTCACTGAATTGGGCCTTGATCATCTCCTTGAAGTTCTTCCAGTGTGTAAATTGGTGATGCCCTCTTCTTTCAGAGAAGAAGGTTGGCTGCACTTGGGTCCACTACTAGGTGGCCTTGTCTTTGAAGTAGAAGGCTGCAAAGATTACTTGTTGGGACTCCAGTTCAAAGGCATCTCTATAGGCTTCATAGTATAGTTCACATGCCTTTAGGAATCTGTCAATGTCATCTGACATCCCCTTGAAGATGATAGGTTCTTACACTAGAGATGGCCTGCCCCAGTAGAGGTCATTCCATCCTATTGGTGGCATGGGGTTGTTTGGTGGCCAAGCTGGCCTGGGGTTTATGGGCCTGGGTAATAAGGCTAAATTGTCATTATAGGCAATGCTCACACTGCTGCTGCTGTCAGGGTCATCTCCTGATGGTCCCCTCCTAGGGGTTGCTTGGTTGAGTAGTGGTATCTGAGGTTTTTCTGCTGGTTCTTGCAGCAAGGCCCATTCACTTCTATCTGTTAGCCTGTATCAGAGTCTTTGGACTTGTTGGAGGTAGTCATGGGCTTCTCAGATCTCCTCTGGCTTTGCCCTTGATTTCTTCAGGTTTTGTAGGTAGTTGTAGGTCTCTGCCATGTCTTCCTCATACTCCTCTTGGAGGATCTTTATGGCCTCTAGCCATTTGTACATCTTTCATTTGACTCCTGCATCAGGGTCTGCTTTGGGTTCTTTCCCTTTGCTGCTTGGTGCCCTTTCAGGCAGGGTCCTCATTGGGGTATTTCTGTTTTCAAGAGCTATGACCTCTATCAGTGACCCATCGCTGGATCTAGGGATCTCACTTGATCCCCCCATGAGTTGGCTCTGTGGCATTCAGTGGTTGAATGGCATCAGAGGTAAGGCCTTCCTCTTCTTGTACCCTACATGCTGGTAGAGCATGTGGACTGGTTCATATATTATCCTCAGTTGTACCTGGACCTTCTGGGCACTGTATCTCTGATTGACCCTAGCATAGGCTAATTGGTCTGCTTCCATCTAGATATATTCTGGGTTGCTACTCTGGAAGAGGTTTCCTCTCTGGGTTTCAATCATCAGGTTGTGGATCTGCAAATGGTCATGTATTTTATTAAAATAATAATGAAACTCCCACTAGAGCCACTCCTGCTGGGCCCCTTTATCATCTGGGAGCATCAATTCTTTCCCTTTGGTTACAAAATACCAATTGGAGATCCTTCTACTAGAAGCCTCAAGGTTCTCCTTGGGGGAGATTGAATATGTTTCCATCATCTGGCTCCAATCCTTTGGCATGAAGGCTATTGAAGTCAATGTATTCATCAGGGTTGGTGGACTAGAAGCCTTAGGGAAAGGATTCAGGGGTTGGGAGTCCAGTATTTCCTGGTAGTCAGTGATGCTGCCACTGGTCAATGACTTGCTCAATGTCAGAGTGTATAGAGGATAGGGGGTTGGGGTTCAGTGGAATCCAATGTTTGTAGAGGTTGATGAGTTCAATGACCTCAGTGATGGTATCAGTGACAAATAATTTGATGAAGGTCTGGGGGATGGAGTTCTCAATCTCCTGAGCTCTTCTGGCATTATACTCAGCCTTGAGGTCCACAAGTTATTAGGCCTTGTTGTCACTGTCCTTCTGATGTTTTGCATAAACATTGGTGATGGGGTATCCATTGATGATGGTGGTCTCAGAGGATGAGCCATCCCCTGGGATGGTGCTGTTATTAAAGGGATGGGGATTATCATTGCTGGTTCTGGAAGGCCCAGCCACCAGTTTGCTTTCTTATAGTTCCTTGCTATTTCTTGCAAGAGACTTAAGAGGTCTCGAATGGGAGATGTTGATTTGTTCCCTGACTTCCTTTGGCCAGGTTGGCTCAGGGGCTGCTAAGGGAACAGTGGTGTTTGTAGTGGTGGTAGGCTGGGTAGAGGTGGTAGATGAAATGACAGCCTTTCCTTTTCCTTTGCCTTCTTTTCCTATCAGTGATGCTCTGGGAGATTCATCTGTAATGCTTGGATCAGGTAATAGGGAGCTTGCAGGGGTTCTTGGTGGAAGAAGAGAGGTCCAGTTAGGGCTGGTGGTCATAGGGGGGGGAGGGGGGGGAGGGGGCTGGCAACTCATCAGCCAAAGTGGGGAAAGGGATGTCTGACAACAGACCTCCACTTTCCCTTTGCCTATTGTTAGGATCATGCCAATAGAGAGAAAGAAAGACAGAATGCACATAGTAGAGTCTGTGAAGTGTGTGTGCCCTTGGCAAAGCTATTAGCAATGTCACCCTTGGGTCAAAGGCTGGATGGAGTATGGACAGAGTCCATGGGATAGAGATGACTAGTCTAATAGAGTTGGAGTCTATGGGATATAGTGAGAGCAAGGACTTAGGCTTAAAGGCCAGAGAGAGAGTATTGGGCTGAACCAAGATGATATTCAAACTGAGGTATGTATGACTAGTTTGACAGTTTATATACTAGAGCAGAGTCTATGGAATCAGAGTCTAGATAAGTAGTTTGCAATAGTCTGTATCTAGAGAAGTCAAGGAAACCTATGGACTCTGATATAACACCTACTCACTACTGTGAATGGAGTCTAGGTATGATAAATAAATTATGTAAAATTAGTAATTGAAATAAAAGGGGAATTTGATAAGGAAGAACAGAGAGTGGAGCCTGTTAGAGTCTAGTTGGAGTATGTGGTTGGTGTTGAAGTTAATGCCATAGACTCTGTGGCATGATCATTACAGTATCCCTCTCTTAGTGTTCTTATCCTCAAGAGTGCTGATTCCAATGGCCAGGCTTGTCGCATGGATTTGGGTGAAGGGTTCACATGTGATTTTTTGCTTCTTGACTTCAAACCACCACCATTCCCGCTAGAATTTCGAGTCTTTTGATGTCTGACTCCTATTTACCATGCATTGCAGACTGCCCAAGCCATATGTTGTGCCTGCCCTGACTTGGACCAGTTCAAGGATGAGGTGGAGTTGGGTTTTGTACTATCAAGGTGAAGGACATGGGAAAAGGCTTATAAGGAAGGCCATTGGAGAGCATCAGGAGTGGAAGGTTGAGCAGGCAAAGGCTGCATGTGCTGCAGAGGATGCAGAGTTAGAGAAGCAGGAGGAAGGAGGCTCAGGCTATAAGAAGATTGATTTGAAGGCAAAAGCAAAAAGGCTGGCCATGGAGGCTGCTTGACTTGAACCAAGCTTCAAGAGGAGGAGCAGAAGAAGAGAGAGGATTGAAATTGAAGGACAAGGCCGACAGGAAGGCTGTGAGGAGAAGGCAGAGAATGAGAGGAAGGAGAAAAGGCTGTACAAGAAGCCACAGACAAGGGATAAGGGGAAGCCTAAGGCAGGTTCAGGTGAGGAGGCATCCCGTCTCAAAGTGAAGGGAGAGGAAATGCCTATGGAGGCCATGGGTTGGAAAAGAGGAAACCAAAGTTGGCTTCAATTATTGCAAGTGACAACTTGTCCACAGGGCCATCAGAAACCCATTCTAAGAAGAGAGTGAAGACTGATGGTGGAATTTGCCAGAGGAGGTAAGTCCTTTGGTTCCTATTGGACTTTGCTAACCTGTCAGATCAGTGTCAAATGTCGCTCTAGGGTCATTGCGTGATCAAGAAGAGCCGGTCATGCGAGCGATGTCAGCTGAGGAAGGCCAAGTGTGTGTTTGGAATTGAGGTGGAGACTGCAGACTCCAGGCAAATCGTTGAGTTACTGGAGTTACTTCAAGCAAGATTGGAGGGATGGAGGCCCAGCTGGATCAAGTAGAGCAAAAGGTTGATGCCATCTGGGCCTGCATCGATGACTTGGTCAACGACTACCATTCTGGCAATGACATCCAATACCTGCCATTATGTCTCGGAACTTCACCGGAAAGAGTGGGCCACGTCTAATGGCAGTATGGTTTCTGAGGCTCTCTGATGGGCCATGAAGATGCAACTCAACAAGGATGTCACACAAGTATGGAGGAAGTACATGACTGACAAGGACACTTTCTCTGGCAGCAATCCATTCAAGTTGTTGAACATGACTTTTTGGTCTGGAGTGCTTGGTAAAGGGGGCCTTGAAAAGGCCAGGGAAGTATCTAAGGTCTTTGAGCAGGCAAGGGCAGAGTTTTATGCTGTTAAGGGCAACTGGAGCGAGTGGGCCTTTTGGAAGGCCTTGCTGAGAGGGTCAGACGATTATTTCATCATGGACTCCGAGGATGAAGGAGTGGTTGATGGTGAGGCGAGGGAGGAGATGAAGCCAGGAGGAGACCGGATTGGTGTTGAGGCTTTGGATGATCTGGTCGTGGTATCCACGGAGTCCGGGGAGGAGAGCAACAAGGGGGACAATGGAAAGGAGGAAGAGGAAGAGGAGGGTGAGGAACAAGGTGATGCCGAGATGGCGGAAGCCACGGGTTCCAGCTCCTAGTTTTGTAATATTTTGTAGTGTTTATTGCTTGGCACCTGGAAGGGCAATATTTTTTTTTAGATTTTCTTGAGAATGTGTGAGTAAGGGTGGTGAATGACAAGAGGGACTTCCAAGGCTGTTCTAAACCAGGGACTTAATCATGCACTGTACTGGATAGGTTGCTTGATTATAAGACTGAAATTGTCCAAACTCAGAAACAGTCTTTGGAGAATAAAAAAATCAGGAGAAGTGGAAATCACAATCAGAAGATATTAAGTCTGAGTTATTAAAAGTGATGTACAACATAGTTTCTGAGAATTGAATTTGAAATGATAATAAGGAGTCCACGGAAAAACAAACCTCATAAGATGAGACTTGTCGGAGAGTGGCTCACTATGGATGGTGACCTTGGACAGTGGTTCATTGTTTGTCTGAGTAATGATAGTGAAAGTCTTCAATGTACTTGTCTGTGGAAAATTCAGTAGCAGGGATCCACACAAATTCTTCGTCTGTACCTTCGTAACCTAACCATTGGACACGATACAGCAGTGGACAGCGGAACTGACAGTCAAGCTGGGAATTGAGGATTTGGGCAATCTCATATTGCTCTTCACTGTCGACCTCAACTGAAGGAGGAGAAGGTTGGTCACGATTGGGAATGGTATTGGTTTCGATGGGTTTCAGTTGGGAGACATGGAATACTGGGTGGATGGATCGGAGGTCCATGGGGAGTTTGAGAGTGAAGGAGTGGGACCCAGGCTGGGCAATGATATCAAATGGTCCAAGGAATTTCTCAGAAAATTTTGCAGTAGGGCGAGTGGTCCTAATGTGTTTAGCACTCAGGTAGACTTTATCACCTACTTTGAATTCTGGAGCTGGGGACCATCATCTATCAGCTTGGAGTTTGTAGCAAGACTGGGCTTGGGCAATTTCATCTCAGAGAAATTGGTGAAGGTCATCAAGGTTGACAATGAATTCATGGGCCTGGGCAGAAGCGACATTGCGTTCAGGGTGTACTGTGATATTTAGGTGGTATCCCTTGTTAGCAAAGAATGGAGAGATTCCGGTGGAGGCATTTGGAGCATTATTGTATGCAAACTCAGCAATGGGTAGGAGGGTGTCCCAGTTGTCTTGCTGGTACAAGCAGTAGATACGGATCACTTCATGAGTTTACAGAATGAAGGTTTTGCATGGGATGATACTGAGCAGGGTCATTTTAAGGAAGAATACTTTCCTCCTGTGACGATTCCTGCAGTAGAACATACACCTTGGATACAGAAGAATATTCCAATTCCACCTGGAATCTTTGATGAGGTCTGCAGGATAATCAAGACAAAGATCCAAGCTGGCATCTACAAGCCCTCGAACTCCTCATACTGCTTGCATTGGTTCTGCATTGTGAAGAAAGATGGAAAAAGTCTCTGGCTTGTACACAGTCTCAAACTGTTGAACGTGGTGACTATAAAGCATTCTGGGGTACTGCCTGCAATGAATGAACTCACTGAGCATTTCACTGGAAGATCTTGTGGAGGAACACTGGATTTATATATGGGCTATGATGAACATACCCTGGATGAAAAGTCACAAGATCTAATGATGTTTCAAATGCTGTTTGGAGCTCTACACTTAGTGACATTGCCCATGAGTTGGACTAACTCGGTACCAATCTTCCATGATGATGTTACATTTATCATGCAAGAAGAAGTACCTCATGTCACAATACCATATGTAGATGATGTACCAGTGCAAGGACCCAAGACTTGTTATGAAATACCTGGTGGTGGCTATGAGACCATACCTGGTAATGAGGGAATCAGATGTTTCATCTGGGAGCACTTTGAGAACATGAATAGAGTCATACAAAGAATGAAGTATGCAGGAGGAACATTTTTGGGACATAAAGCTGTCCTGTGTGTGTCAGAAATTATGGTAGTGGGCCATAGATGCACTTATGAAGGAAGGAAACCAGCTACAGACCAAGTAGGAGTCATATTGAAATGGGGACCTTGTGAGGACTTGAGTGATGTGCATGCCTTCTTGGGTACTGTTGGAGTGCATCACATCTTTATTAAAGATTACACAAAGAAGGCAGAGGCATTGACGAAGCTCACTAGACTCAAGGAACCTTTCATCTTTGGCAAGGAACAAGCGAGCTCTATGCAGAAACTGAAAGATGCATTAGCTAATTGCCCCTCATTGATGCCATTAGACTATGAGCTCTCTACGGATGTGATACTAGGAGTGGATATGTCATTCAAAGCAGTTGGATTTTACATCTGCCAGATCAATCCTGATAACCCAAAGAGAAGAAGATACATGAGATTCAGATCTATAGTTCTTAATGAGTGCAAAGCTCAGTTCTCCTAACCAAAGAGAGAGCTCTATGGATTATTCTGTGCCTTGCATGCCTGCTGACACTGGTTGTTTGGATGTAGAAAGCTAGTAGTGGAGACTGATGCAAAATACATCACAGGAATGCTGAGGAACCCAGATGAAGTTCTGAATGCAGCCATAAACTGGTGGATTGAATCAATATTGATGTTTCATTTCACTTTGGTACATATTCCTGGTGAGTGGCATGCACCAGATGGTCTTTCACAGAGAACTTTCCAACCAGGAGATGAAGAATACTTGAACCCCGAAGATGAATATGAGCCGGTTGATGCAGATGACTGGGAAATTGAGAATGAGTCTGGAGAAATGCTGCTGGACATTTCAGAATATAAAGAATATATAGATATGCGACATGGTTTTGTGACTATGGAGCAAGCGGCACATGATTTCCAAGAGGATAAGATGATAAAGGAAGCCATAGAAATGGTGGAAGTATTTGCAGTAAGACACAATAAGGGAGTGTTCTTACTGGATGCAGATGATTTCATAGAGGCCAGAGATTATCTGGAAGATTGAAGAAGTGAATATGCGAAGATGCTAGATAGAGAGCTCGCTCAAGTAGTAGCTTGGCATGCAGATCCTACTCAACAATTGGAGGGATTCACTGATAACCAGTATTGAAACTTCATTCAATATGCTAGGAACTTCCTAGTGGAGAAAGGAAAATTGTACAGAAGAGACATGGAATCAGAACATAAGCTGGTAATCTATCCAGAATGGAGAATGTATATTATGAAGGCTGCCCATGATCAGTTGGGACACTGTGGAAGATATGCAACAAAAATGCTCATAAAAGAGAGATTCTGGTGGCTGGGATTGGAGCGAGACATCACATGGTATGTCAGTTCTTGTCAGATATGTCAAGAGCAGCAGAAAACTGTGATCAAGGTGCCACCTATGGTGATGTTTACTCCATTGATATTCCAGGTCTTACATGCAGATACCATGTACATGCCTCAGGCATCAAATGGACATAAGTATACTGTCCATGGGTGTTGTGTGCTCACTAGCTGGATGGAAGGGAGAACCTTGGCAAGTGAAACAGCACAAGCCATAGATGAATGGTTGTTTGAGGATATTATCTGCAGATGGGGTTGTCTTTTGTTAATCATGATGGTGAAGAGGCTATGTTGTGTCTACCTGTGGAATAGTGAGTGGAACAGCGTGCTATGACACACACTACACCCTACACCTTCTACACCCCACTAGTATCAACAACTACCCTTGCAAGTGCAATGGAGGGAGTAATTACACACACTCTGTGATTATTTCAATCAATCCAATTGATTTCAATGCCTCACAATGTAATAGACATAGTGAGCTCCCTTCAAAATAATCCTAAGTCTAGGTACTTTTGAACAAGAAGGATTGCTTCAAGGTGCAGTCCTGCTTGGCAATGCAGACTGATACAAGCACTCCCAAAGCATACAGACAGACAGACAGACAGACAGACTCGTTCCTACACATCCAATTCCACAGACTTTTCACTCTAGTCAGCTAGACACCGATCTAGTGATCTATAAAGGGTTATCAAACTGACTCACACAAACAACATGACCCTTGACTCCTCTTCAAAACAAACAGATAACAGAAATTGAACTGACAGAAACAGATACTGGCTCCAAAGCCTAGAAAACAGACAGCCTGAAAATAGACCTCAGATGAAATAGAAACTTGACTCTCTTTCTGAGCTCTCAGCACTTTGACTCCTCAAGTGCTCAAACAATCCTTCAGCATTACTGACTCCTTATCTCTCTTGGACTCCATCCGCAATCACAATCCAGCCCCTGACCCAAGGGTGACATTGCTAATAGCTTTGCCAAGCACATAGTAGATGATGACTTGAAGCTATGTGCCTTCACTGCTTATGCTTTCTATTGGCATGATCCTAACAGTATATTCAAACTCAAACCCTTGAGTCAAAATTATAGACATGTCAAATACAGTTCTTGAATACACCAAAACCTCCACTACAGACAAAAACCATCTATGCTACTCCATGGCTGATATTCCAGCCTCTGCATCCAAGCCAGACCAGAATTTATTTGGTATGGACTCTGTCCCTTCCCAGTGTTCCCATAGGGAAACCTACATCTACAGTGGCTTCACAGCCCAAGAATCTGACTTCAACCTGGACTCACCCAATCCCTTCTCCAATTCCACTACCTCTGCCAATGGCCATGGCTATGTCCGACACCGTCACCTAACCATTGAAGAGGTTGACTTCACCTCTATACTCAAAGGTCAGGATGATGATGATGGCAACAATAGTGACAATGAGCCAGACACCCCCAGCAACTGCAATCCACTTCTGCAAGGCCAAGATCACCAACCCAAAGGTGGCCCACTAAATCCTGGTGGCCCTGGAGGACCTGGCAGCTCCAGCAGACCAGTGGACCAGGTGGTAACCCTCCCAATCCTTCTAATCCCCCTAGCTCTCCTAACAATCCCAATGATAAGGCTTGTCTCATGATCAAGTTTATGAACCTAGTCCATAGGTTGACAAACCAGATCAACAATCCACACAATGTCCTGTCTGTATGAAGGTCAAGGAACCAGACACCTTTGATGGTGCAGACACATGGAAACTAAAGGCCTTCATTGTCTCCCTTCAGTTGAACTTTAATGACCATCCCAAAGCATTCCACACAGATGCTGCTAAAGTCAACTATGCCATTTCCTACCTGTCCAGAGTCACCCTCAACTGGTTTGAACTGGACATCCTCCAACCCAACCATCATAACCCCCCAGCCTGGACCAACTTGTATGCTACATTCCTTGCAGAACTCCATACCAACTTCAGTCCATTTGACACTGTCAGAGATGTGGAAGATGAACTTGAAAACCTTCCCATGTGAGATGGTGACCAGATTATGAAGTACATAGTCCAATTCAATCAGCATGTGGCCATTATCGGCTATGGCAACAACTCCCTTTGTCATGCCTTTTACTGTGGACTTTGTCCATGGATTAAGGATGATATGGCTCATCACAATAAGCCCAACAACCTCCAGGACATGTGTACCCTCACCTAGGAGCTTGACACTCGTTACTGGACTTAGAAAGCCAAGATTTCCAGGGAAAACAGGACAACTGTAATTCCTCCTCTTCCTCTCCAAGAATTCTTCCTCCATTCCTCTCTAAAAGCCATCCAACTCTGGGTCATTTAATTCCTTGTCATCCTCCTCCAATTCCTCAGGTGCCTCCAAGAAGCCCTATGCTGACAAGCTAGGCAAGGATGGCAAGCTCACTCCTGAAGAAAAGGAACATTGCCACAAGAATCTCTGCATGTTCTGTGGTAACCAACATACAAGATCAAGGATTGCAACAAGTGGAAAGCCATGGCAGCCATTCAAGGCTATGCAGCTGAAGTTTCTGAGCCTATCACCTCTATTGATCCGACTCCCATTGAGTTGGAAAAATAGAGAGCAGCCCTGCTTCCTCCATGCAAGGGCAGGGTTGCATTGACTGTTATTGCACCACAGAGATCATTACCCCCAATGCTGCCACTCTTTCCAACCATTTCTTCACTATATCACTATTCTCTAAAGTCAGTTCCAGATCAGAATCTGATGGATCTTCCATCTCTACTATTCTACACTTTCTTGCTCTTATTGACTCTGGTTCAAGCCATTGTTTTGTCAACTCCAAATACATTGAGAACCATAATCTCTCCACCCATTCCATCCCTCCTGTTCAACTTTGGCTTCTTGACAGCTCCACTGGATCTCACATTTCCCAATCCATTACTCTCCCTGTTTGATTTCTAATGGGAGATGTCTTACCCATTGACTTCTATGTCACTTGTCTAGATTCATCCTGTAACCTTGTCCTGGGATACAACTGGCTCCCCCACTTCACTCCATTGATTGATTGGGTAGAGAACAGTATCACTTTCCTGTTAGGATCATGCCAATAGAAGATAAGATGGAATGCATGTAGTGGAGTCTGTGGTGTGTATGTGCCCTTGGTGAAGCTATTAGCAACATCACCCTTGGGTTGAGGGCTGGATTGGATTGCAGACAGAGTCCATGGAGTAGAGATGACTAGGGTCAAGAATTAATTCCATGGAGTTGGAGTCCATGGAATCAGGGTCTAGATAGAGGAGTCTGGAATAGTCTGTATCTAGAGGAGTCAAGGAAACCTATGGACTCCAATGTAACACCTACTCACTACCATAATAGAGTCTAGATATGATAAATGAATTATGTGAAATTAATAATTGAAATATGAGAGGAATTTGATAAGTAAGAATGGAGAGTGAAGTCTGATGGAGTCCGGTGTTGTGCCTGCAACGTATTTACCTGTGTAAATTGGCGATTTCCTAGTGAGCTCACTAGATATACATGTTCACATGTAGAGCTCACTATGAATAACAACTTCCTGATGATAAACAATCCTCAGAGCAGTTATGAATGACACTAGTGATGTTCCCTGAGGCAGAACTAAACCAGGGACTTAATCATAGCACTGTACTGGATAGGCATGCTTGATTATACAGACCGATCCCTCTGTCCTGAAGTCAGAAACCATCTTTGCTGCAGAATAAAATCAGAATCAGGAGAAACAGATGTCACAATCAGAAGATAATTAAGTTACTCACAATTAAAAGTGATGCACGACATGATAGAAAGAGATCTGAAGTCACCCTGAGATAAGATACCATGATCATGACATTCCTTGATAAGAATGGACTTGTTCTTAGCAAGCTCACTACATGTGGAGTGTGTGGGACAAGTCATTTGTTGCCAGACGTGGCGACTTGCTCCAGAGAAACATTGAAGATACTAAACATGGGTTAATGATGCAGAGTCAACATGTAGATAAGTCCATGGACTTGAGAACTAGTGAGCTCTGTATGCCACACAGAGAGCTCACTATGGAAACCATCTTCAATGAGGAGAACTAGACTCAGAGATGAGTATAACTGTGGCAGCAGAGGGCTAGGCCCACAGGGATTTCCTTCTATCACTTTCTATAATGTGTTTGTATTATTCTGGACCAAGTAGTATAAATAGTGGTAAAGTAGATAGAGTAGGACAAGTTCTGAACCCCCAAGTTGTGTGTTAGTGTTGAAAGCAAGCATAAGCAGCAAAGGATCAGTT
>JANDKJ010000498.1:0-36677 GCA_028551335.1 Armillaria sp. CMW 4456 | reverse complement strand
CGTCCAAGGGGAGTACGAGAAGCTGGGTTGAAGGGAATTTGTCTTTGAGATAATCAAGGACCTCAGGTTTACGCGCGGTTGCGACGACACGCTCTCCGGCGGCAAGGATAGCTTCTACAGTGGCTTTACCAAGCCCGCTGGAAGTACCTGTGATGAGCCAGACACGAGATGAGTTAGGCATTGGTGAGGTGAATTTGTGTGTTGGTATACTGGAAAAAACGAATGCTATATATGAGACAGGCTCGGCAGAACGCGTCATCGTCCAGATACTCGAATTTCCGTGGTCATATTTGCATAGTCATGGCATTCAATCCTGTCAGATTGCCGATGCGGCTCGAGGACGACGACTTAAAAATAATCGAGAGCGACCATAAATTACTGTACAGGTTGTATGTCAAGGACACGATACCCGGAACGACGTGGGAACCAATGCATTGCGGCTAACATCACCAGTCATGTAGGATTCTGCAAATTCTAGAGCTTTGATTTCGGCTACAAGTATGCCCTTTGAAGATTCTTAAATTTCCATGTTCTTTTGCTGTTTAAAACTACAAATAACCTCATGGTCAACAATCTTCCCCAGGAATTGGACCCTGACAGTGGCTGTGTGTCGGCCGGTAATATATCGAACCCAACCCGCGGCAACTTGAAGTCTAGCAACCGCGTTCTCTTACTTCGTGTCACTTATGTAAGGCCAGCTCAGCGTTTACCCTCATGGACGTATCCATCAATATCACCCTCTGCGTATCCAGGCCGTCGTTGCTGTCGTCTAGCCAAAATTCTCAATCGGGGGTCGTAGTTATCTCAACGCCCAAGCCAACATACATACCAGACAACCATATTTTACTTCAAGTTGACCGGTTTGGGTTCTCTGCGAATAATATTACCTATCAGGCGCTGGGGCAGCATCCACGTTATAGGTACGACTGCCTCAGTTTCTGTTTCCGAAGCTAAATTTATCACAGATATTTTGATTTCCATCCTATACCTGAGCACGGGGAAGTGAATCCTGAAAGCCATGGAATTGTACCTGTTTGGGGATTTGCAACGGTCGTAGCTTCAAAGCATCCGAAAGTTGTCATAGGCGAACGCGTTTATGGTTATCTGGCACCGACCAGATATCTATTGCTACCAGTCTCTCCCTCAGACGTGAATAAGTTTGCTTTCTATATTTCCAGGCCTCACCTTCCTGTAGGTACGTCAAGTCTCCTTATTCTATGAATTGCTCTTGATTTTTGTTAACAGATTATCGACCATACAATCAAATACTTCGATGCGCGACAGATCCGCAATACATCCCCAATGCACGAGCAGAAGACCTCATGATGCTCTATCGACCACTCTTCTGGACTGCATATTGGTTTGAAGACTGGCTCTGGTCCTCAAATTACCGAGGTGGTGCGTCCACCATTCTCCTTTCGTCGGCCTCATCCAAAACTGCATTTTGCACTGCCTACCTCATCCGTAAACGGCGGACAAGCGCTCCAAGGATTATAGGTTTGACGTCTTTGCGAAACATGGAGTTCACAAAGGGATTGGAGCTCTATGATGAGGTGCTCGAGTACGACTCGTTCACGTCATCTGATTCCTTCCACGGGCGGAAAAAAGATCGATGGGTGTATGTTGACGTGGCGGGAAACGCAACTTTCAATCAGAGTACATTCAGTCACTTCGCCTCCCCATATACTGGCATTCTCGCTGCTTTTATCTCATTGGGGATGACAAGTCTTTCCCCCTTCTCCAATGCCTCAGAAGTGCATACGAGGACAGGAAGCACCACACCTTCCTCAGATCCGACGTCAGCATTCTGGCCCCAGGAGGAGCATTTCTTCACGCCTGAGTGGTTAGCGGTACGACGGCATCAGCTGAGAGTGGAAGAGATCTTTAGGATGCAGGAGGTAGCTTGGAGGGAACTGATGAGAGACTGCGGCGGCTGGGTGGAGATTCAAAGGGTGTATGGACCTGATGCGGTGAAGGCTGGGTACGAAAATATTGTTAAGAACGGCATAGGTCCACGTCAAGGGCTGGTCTGGAGTCTCTGGGATTCAGACGTCACGGACGGACATGGGACGTCGACCTAATAGAAAGCAGGAGCCGACTAGCTTCACAAGACGAATGATGTTCCGCGAATGCCAAGACATTTGGCCCACAGTATCTCACGTGATGGTCGATTGGATGCTCGAGTCACCGGCTCCAAAGAGAATTGTATCATCAACTTCGCATCGCATATGGCGCATTTAACCCAGGGCTACTTGCCGGGTCAATGCCGGTATATAATACCCAGCGTTCATTAGGACTATGAACTCAGTGCTCTTTTAGTACTCCTCAACTTCAGTCCTATATATGTCTCTCGCAATTGCCTTTCACACTCTTCTAGGAAGTTTCACGAGCACATGCCGTCTTAGAGTTTGGTTATCCTTGAAACACTCACAAGTATCCTGATAAGGAAGCATGGTGACTCCACTTGCCAAATCTGCCGTGGTCCTGGTAATAAAGACGGACCCACAGTCTTGACCGAATTCGTGTTCCCGTCCTCGTGTCTTTCCCACATATCTCTCCCTGTAAACATACAATCCGCCATTATGACAGAATGTCCAGTTGCACTAGTGACCGGTTCAGCTCGTGGAATGGGCCGTGCCATCGCTCTACGTCTCGCAAGCGATGGATTCAACGTCGCTGTGAATGACATCGCTATTCAAAAAGACAAGCTCGAGGCCCTTTGCCATGAAATCGGGGAACTGGGAAAGAAAGCGTTCATTCACATTGCTGACGTGTCGGAGGAGGATGAAGTAAAAGCTATGGTGAACGAGACCGTCGAACAGCTAGGCAGGCTGGACGTTGTAAGCTTTTCAGTTTCGCTGCTCTCGTCAAAACTAATTTTTCGTTCCAGATGGTGGCCAATGCAGGTATTTGTCCTGGTATCTCTGGTCTCATAGACAGTGCGTTATCAAACTCGTCTTGGAAATCGCCACTTCTGGAACTCTGACATCAGCCACGGCGGCACAATGGGACCACATCTTTTCTGTAAACACTCGAGGAATGTTCCTTTGCTACAAGTATGCCGCTATACAGATGATTAAACAAGGTTGGGGAGGGCGCATTATTGGTGCATGTTCTGTCGCAGGGATGAGAGGCAAGAAAGAACCATCTGGGCTTCACCGTACAATCGTCTTGATCCGACTGCCTCCCCATTAGGTCAAGGACAATTCTGTCCTTACAGCGCATCAAAGTTCGCTGTTCGCGGGTTGATCCACAGTGCTGGTGCGTCACTGCCGCAGTGAATAAATCTCCATATTCATCCTTGCATTTCTAGCCGAGGAACTAGGACCACATCAGATTACTGTCAATGGTTATGCACCTGGTGTGCATCGTCCACTTTCTTATATATTGAGTTTTGATATTAATCGTGTCAGGATTTATTGACACACCCATGACACGATCTGGATCCTCCGATAAAGAATTTGCTGCAAGTGTATGAAATATTTTGGGCTCTCCGTAATCGTTTCCTAATCCTAGTTTCCCTAAAGGCTCAACAGTTTGAAAAAGTTGTTGCATTGAAGAAGATAGGACAACCCAAGGATACGGCCAGTTTGGTCTCATACCTTGCATCACCAGAATCACACTTCATTACCGGACAGACTGTAGGTGTCGCACAATTAGTACAAATGCTTCTTCTCAAGCCATGTCTGCAGATCTCTGTTGATGGTGGATGGTACTTCAATTGACTGCATCTCCTTGATAGTGGCTCGATGCTTCCTCCTTCTAATCGACAAGGAAGAGAATCAAGGTGGTTGTCTGGGTCGGCTCTCAATGTGCTTACCAGTTAGAACTTGTTACACAAAGGTGTAAGCCTTTTTTAGCGGATATCTTGCTGCAAATTGAATATCGGTGCTTGCTACAATTGTTATACTAAATTGTATATTAGAATCCGAAGAAATTTTTGACATCAGCTGCCATAGAAATGGTTTCTTATTACACCATTTACGATGTGAAAGTTCACCCTGGAACTAGCGCGTCCATGCAATGCAGAGAAAATCGCCATGAGTTTAAACACGTTATTATTAAGAGTATTCGGTGGATATTTGAGGTAAGGCGCTGCATAAACGTCTCGAAATCACATCTTTCTCTGCCCGATATGTCTTCATCAATTGTTGCTTGCCAGAGACTATGAAAATGGAATAGGGTTGAGAGAATACACTGCCAGAGTTATCAGACGCAGACGGCAACACGGATTCGAAGGCCAAACACCGGAATGATGCCATTGGAGAGAATTTATCCAAGGAATGGCCCCCGCAGAGATGGGACAGGTCCACGAACAAGGTGAGATGCCTGCTCGACGGTTAACAAGTGGTGTCCACATATGAGGACGACCACCTACAACGTCGTGGAAGTGACGGCTCAACTTATAACACCTTACTGATATTGGCATCCTGAAGAGGTCATCTATATGTAGAATCTATCTTGTGGAGACCGGCAGTAGATGTTGATCTACGATTCATATACTCCCGCGGAGTCCTTCCTTTCAAGGATGCCGATGCGATTCGAATGATTGTCTCAACTTTCCGAAAAAAGCCAAGCCTGAAAAGGAAATTCATGACCAGGGACGACATGGTGGTAAGAAATCAAAGGGATTCACAGTGATGTAACGGTAGGCATATTTGTCGAAGATATTTTCACTAGGTGAACTTTAAGTTTGTCGGCGTTCAGCCCCTAAAAGGCAAACTTTGATGATAGGTATTTGTCTGATCCTTCCGAACGCGCCGACGAATTGCCACTGACCACATCACCATTACCTGGCCTGGCAACACTCAGCATGGCGGCAGCCAGCCATGACGAACCGACGACGAATGGGATGGGGTCTTCTCATATCGACAAGCCCGCAGGCGGACGACCACGACATGGTTCCGAGTCTGATGCCCAAGAGATGGTCATTCAATCTCTGCGTACCCAAATACAGGATCTGTACTCGCAGGTTACACAGCTCAACGCGAAGCTGGTAAAATCATACGACAGAGTATCGGATCTAGAGGACGACCTCCACGTTACTTCTGCTAATTTGCGGTCGTCGACGCTGAAAGTATCAGAACTCGAATTCGAAAGGACCCAACATCTCTCTGCTCTGAATACGGGTCTGCTCGTGGAGAAGAGCAACGTTACTGCCGAGCTCAACCGCCTGATGGAGAAGGCGACAGAGGAGGCAGCTCAACGTGGCCAGGCTGAGACGGCGCGAGCGACGATTGAGAAAGAATTGGACGACCTCAGTGCCAGTCTTTTCGATCAGGCCAATACCATGGTTGCTGAGGCGCGGTATTCCAAGGCACTCAGTGAACGGAAGGTCGAGGAGGCTGAAATTGCACTGAAAGGTGCTGAGGAAGCCGTCGCACTCATGCAACAGCAGATGCAGGCCCTCCAGGCAGACAAAGAGGAGGCCGATAAACGTGCGCTGTCAATACGCGTGTCGATGGGTAAAGGGAAATGGATAGATCGACGTGGAGATGGCTCCTTGCATCGCCCATTGCGTCTTATCTCTTCTCACCTCCCATACCAGGAGTTCCTTCTATTCGTCGCTCACCTCCGTACCCTCCATACCTCTACCCCGACACCGCCAACAATGTCCACCCTTCTTCCTCTTCCATTCGTTGCGCGCCTCTTATCGGAAGACTCGTCAGTGATTTCCGTCAGTTTATTGCATGATCATTAATGCTTATGCTGCGTTAGAGAACCCACTGTCCGTCTTGACCTCGCACCTTCGTTAAACTGGTTATCGCGCCGCTCTGTTCTCTCTGCAATCCATAATGGACAACTTACGATTGAACCTATCTCGACTAGCTATTTACTACAAGATGCGTTCTCTAATGCGCCCACTATCCCTGGCCTTACCGGGAACAACATCGTCTGTGCGCTATGTGGAGAGCCTATCTTTCCCAACTCCGAGTTGCGACCTTCTGGCTCTGGTGGTTCCTGGTCGTCCTCTCTATTCAAGAAACCACTGTCTTACCCTCTAAACGGTTCGAATGGCTCGAATTCCGTTCCGACTTCTCCAGTAAAAACGAAACCCAGTCAAGTCCACATATTCAGAGTCTCCTCGTCGACATCCCCGTCATCGGCTCTACCTAGCTTGTCCATCCCTACGAGCTCTTTCGCATCGACACCATCGCAATCACAGACAAATAACACTGGTGCGCACGTTACGACCAACCACCATTCCAGCAATAGTTCCCAGTCAACGGCTGCGTACCCTCTGTGCGCTGGCGGCTGGTGTCTCACGCGGTTACGACAGACATGTAGTCTATGGGCATTCGTTCGTACGGGCATCGTGGAAAGAATATGGGAAGAGGAAATTCCGTCGTTACCTCCGCCACCAGTACCAGCTGTGTCGAATAGTGACAAACCTCCAGTTCCACCCCGACGCCGAGGTCTTTGGGGTATGGCCAGTGCTCTGGGCGAGAGGGCAGCGAGTTGGAGCGGCGATGACAAGGAAAAGAAAAAGCTGCAACTGGAGAAGGAAAAGGAAAAGAAACTCGACCTTGCGTGGGAACGCGACCAAGCGAAGGCTGTAGCGGAGAATCAAAGCCCGCGAGGCAAGAAGTTTGCGCCGCCTCCTATGCATCCGTCCTTGTCTGCTGGTCCGAAGAGCCCTTCGGCAGTCACTCCGGCTGCAGTCCCGCCGCCACTGCCTCGACGAAACGACCGGCGTCCTGTCCCACCGCCTCCACCAATGGCAGCAGCAGCACAAGAGGTGGAACAGCACACATTAGAGGACCGCCCTCAAACGCCGACACGCATACCTCTTCCCGAGTCTAGGCCAGCCACCCCTGCGTCCCCTGCAGCACCTCCTCCACTCCCTAGAAGGGCTGCTGCGCGTGGGGCCCGTCCTTTACCCGGGTCGAGGCCAGGCACACCCAAACTTGAAGGAGCAGCGAAGGAGAAAACAGAGGAGGATGAGAAGAAGGCACAGGGTGACGACAGGCAGAAGGAAGACTCTAATACAACGAAGGATGAGGAAGCAAATGTGGAGGTTGGGAAAGATAGCGAGATTGTTGAGAAGGAGGTCGAGCCTCCCGCACCTGAAGAGACACCTCCTGCTCCCGAAATTCCTACAACCGAACTCTTTGAAAAGCCTGAATCAGACGCGGTACCTGTAGATGAGAACTCTCCTGCTCCAGAAAAGGTTGAAGAAACAAAGCTATCCAGCTCCGGCTCAGAAGGACACGAAAGCGACGCGCCCTCTTCACCTACGCCTTCGCATATGAACGGAAAGGTAGATTTTGGAGATCGAGACGTGCCGTCCGCTTCTGACCACGAGGACGACAAGCTTGATTCGCCGGTCCAGTCTGTAGCTGAATCTGACGACGAGAAGGATGAGCTAGACGATGACGATGAAAATAAAGAGGTTTATATTGGTGATACAACTTGGGAGGAGAGGACATGGAAAGAGCTGGTACGGATAAAGGAAGACATGTTCTGGGCACGCGTCGGTGGACTGAGGTAGTATTGTCATACACATCGACACTTCTACAATTTGTTTGCCTACGCGTTCTCTAGGGCTGCCTAGTTATTTATCAACTACACTTTTCTTTCTCTGGAATCATGCATAATCTAGAACTTCATATAGATACCCCCCATCCATGTGTCCGCGTAATTTGCTTGTATACATTACATGATTTGTTTCTTCTTCACCCATTCGTCGTGTCGTCTGACTAGTTCTGAGATAATGTCCTCTTCGATTTCCTTGGATGGGTCATGGGCCAAATCGATACGAAGCCAATGCTCCACAAATGTAGAAGTGACTTCGTCTAGCTTGCCGGTCGAAGCGTCGCCATCGGGCTGAGCACTGCGAGAGACGAAAACCACCTCGAATTTACGTCGATGAAGGTCGTTCCCGATGACCACTTGGTGACCGTATCGGTCTAGGGCTGCATGCGCCTTTGGTATCAGCAAAAGAGGATCCGTTTCGAGCTTTGAAGAGAGAGGTAAGAAGCGACAACCTGATGAAACTATCCCTTCATTACCTTGAACGAGACAATGAAACCGTCATGAGTCCATTCGTCTACCATAGACTTGAGGATCTTGGGTACTTGGTCCATCTCTATGTGCAGACTTCCCTTGCCAGATTGAATTTTGTGCTCTGACTAGAAGATTTTATTGCAGGCTCAAGGACATAAAATGTGTTACGCACCATCTTCTGCCTTGGAAGGAAGAAATCACTGACGGCGGCGGCCAAGTAATACATTGCTTTTCTCCGCATGACGGAGAGCTCCTGAGAAACAGCACGGAGAAGCCAGAGGTAATCGTTGACAGTGACGAAGGTCAAGGTGAGTAGCGTTCCGGAAGCATGAACGGACTTGTACGCCGTCAAGACCTCGAGTAAATGAGCCCTTTTGTCTGGCGTCACGCTGATTTGAGGTTCGCTCCCGTCCGTCTGGTCTATTTCGAGGAAGTCAAGGAAAGGATTGGTAGAATGGGAATAATGTCTGCTGAATGGCTGCAGACTGAACTGGCGATGCATGAAAATGACGGCATATCCGGCTTTGAGGAAATATTCTGCAGATGTAGCGCCTCTGGTGCCTGTGATTCCTTGAGTAATGGTCAAGCAGGACACTGAAAAGATCCACGCACCGGCACTAAAATTATCCAGAAATCGAACGCTGTTATGCGGCGAATCGTAAGCGTCTCCCACTGTGGCGCAACGGAATGATCTCACACGTTGAGCTCGAGGGGAACAGTGGTCCCTCCACTCTATGCTTGTAGTACTGAGGAAAACAGCCATACACCAAAGTTCGGATGACCTCACCGTAACCAAGACTACATTTCGATTCTGCTGGATCTGCTGGGCGACAAAGCCGCGAACAGCGCTGACTTCATGTTCGAGATTGGGCGGTGGACCCTGCGTAGCAAAATACGACTCTGCAGAGAAGGTCGTAGGTTCGCTGTGCATCGTCAGTGGACGACCCTGGAGGAGAGTGAGGTGTCATCCTGCCATGTGACATTTTAGCGCGCCATTTCGAAACTCGCGTCGAGCGACTTTCACATAAGGTAACCAGACGGGGTTCATCTGTTGGAACAAATCGTTCTCGCTGAACTTCAGACTCATATCAATTTACAGTGAGTTTGAAGAGCTGAATCCTATCTATCTTTCGAGACAGATTGAGCTACGATTGATTGAAGTAATATCCACCATCATCGCATACGTACACTACAAGAAACTACACGTGGATTGGGGTGACACAGTCTGCAATGAAATGCAATCCCACCGCAAGTTACGAGGAAGCCGGCAGGATGTCCTATCTTTTTCGACTTTCATCAAAACTTAAGGGAAAACGGCTAAAGAGCTGTAGAAATAACATTAGTAACTTGCTGGAATCGATACGAGGTTCAGAATATCCACCCAAGACTTATTCTTAGTCTTATAGCGCCGGTAATCTGGAGAAAGAGAGGAGCTACATCTGAAATTGGAAGTCATAGTTCACAACGACAACGGAAATCGACGTTACGGAAGCGCGTAGGTCAGTGTCAAATGCACCACATACTAAGCTGATGCAAAGTTAATACTTTGCTCCCTGGCTCCGTAGGCGAAAGGAGATACGTTGTCCTATAGGTAATCCCGTAACAAGGCTAACGTGTCACGGCCTCTGGCCCAGGACGATACCGACATACAAGGCCGCCGAACCTCAATAACGGGGCTCCCCATGTCTGTCGGTGGGACGGAAAACATATATTTGAACGCTTTCCGCGATTACATTCCGTGCGATATAAGCTTGAATAAAGTCTATTCAAGCCTTGGTGTATGGCGGGGGCGGCTCTTTGTAGCTCCTACCGTCACCTGAAGAGTCCCCCAGAAAAGTAGCTTTCGTGCCGTCTTTAGAAGGTACTGGCGGAAGGGGCAGTGGTAACTCGTTCTCAGAGTCCGGGCCACCCTCTGTACCATGTAGTAGAAGCTGCTCTAGCTCCTCCTCTTCAGTTGATGACACGTCGCGAGTTCCACCTGTTCTCCGTCTAAAGTGAAGACCGACAATTATGAGGAGAAGTAGCCCCGCGACTGATGAACGATCAGGTAAGAACCGATATAAGCATGCAACGCAGGTGACGCACGTATACCGAACACCATTGCAATAACCCCACCAACATTGACAGTACATTGTTCCACTAAGATAAATCCCGACTCGGTACGTTGGATAGTGTGGCTGAGAACAGTTCGACCCTCCAATAAGAAGTAATCAAAATATATCAGAGTTACTACGCGTACCCATCCCATTTACAAGTGGTAAAGGCTGAGAGTCATGGGGAATCAGTGGACGCCATGAGAATTCATAACCGTGACACTCACCACCCATGATATTATACGTTATGAAGAAAAGGTAGCGAAAGTTGCATCGTACCCTGGGTTAGGCAGCACTGCTATGTAGCTCGTCGATAGGGAACAGCCACAGGCTGTTCGACCCATTATAGTTAGTTGGTACTTTTATACAACATGCTGTGCGTCGTTTCCATTCTTCCTTTAGTGCAGCCGCTGCGAGGATATCAAGGCACCCTGAGTCTAAATAAGGTGAACACGGGCAGATTTTTACCACGACTCGGAGCAATTCGGCCGACTCTCCAACGTTACTTGTGAATGCCATGCTGATGGCGGACACCACTGCAGACAGTCCGGCAGAACAACCACAAACAGACACAGTTCGTTCTACGTCTATCGAAAATGGAGCCAATCTAGTCATGGAACTATTCTCCACCGAGCTCGCCAGTGCACTGGCCTCCATCCACAAGGCATACAAAGAGCAAATAGAAACCGCTCGAGCAACAGAAGACCTTCGTGTAGCAGAGCTCCAGCAAGCTATAGTGCAGACGGAGGCGAAATTTCAGCAAATATCAAAGGAAAATGCTGAACTCCTCCAGACCCACCAGCAACTTCTGCAGGAATTCTCTGACTATCGCTGTGCCGCCGATATCTCGACAAAGACATGTAGCGAAGTATCCGAGCAGAAGATTGCTTCGCTTGTTACCGAACGAGATGACGCGAAGTCCGAAGCTGCAGCTATGCAGCTAGAGGTGCAACGACTCCGGACCCAGATGGCTGAACAAAAGCTGGAACGCGAAGCGCTGGCTGAGCATATTCGGAAGCTCGAAGGCGAGGGAGCTTCGGCGAAAGAAAATTATGGAAGAGTTGACGCGGAAAGAAAACAGGCCAGAGACGATGCCGCGGAGGCCCGAGAGGCCCTCGCCCAACTCAAGAACGCGTTGGGTACGATTGGGTTAGAATATGTTCAAGACACGGAAAATACCAAATTTTATTACTCCAAGGAAATCAGCCCACATGTCGCAGACCTTCTCAACGAAGAACAACAGGCTCGGGCAATCTCTCAGGCGTTGGCGTCAATACAGGACAAACCTTGTAGCACGAGGAAAACTTTATCGCTTGACGCTCTATCTCCTTTCAATCTTTCCACATTCATTACCATCATGAAAGACATTCTCTCTGACTTAGTGGCTGCTGGTACCGGCTGGGAGGCGCTATTCCGTTCGAAGGTGAAGCAAGGGGACACGTTGCGGCGAACATGCGATACTCTTTCCTCACAGCTTTCTAAAATGCAGGAAGCCAAGGACGCAGCCGTCAAAGATTGCACACTGATCACGTTGTCTCTCGCTTCTGCTGGACTGGAGTGTACGGATACCAAGACTGTCGTTTTCATGAAGGGGTTGGTCTCATCCTTGAAGGAGATCGGACAGATGAAAGAAAAATTAAGCCAGGTGGCTGATACGTTGAGCTCCAAAGGTTATAACAATGACCTTCGGGGGCTAATGCAGAATCCCGAACCCGAACTATCCACGCCCCAGAATTTGATAACTTTCATGCGCAAGTGGCTTGCGGTCGCGCAGGCCATCGCCGACTCTGCACTAGTACTGTATCTATCTAGAGAAGATGAGACCTCAGAACGCTCTGTTGAGAGAATTCTGCAGCAAGATACCCTTGAACTTCTCAGCGAGCAGGAGATCGAATGTCAGTATAGTATCCATCTCTGCCGTTTCGAAATGCTAATGCACGGCTCAGACACTTCGGTGGATCGGTCGAAGAGCCTCGATGCGCAGAGCGAGTCCTCGTCGTCTATATCGATAACGAACCAAGCGTCACCCGACAAACCTATCCCTGCGTCTCGCCTGAGCCAGCGAACGAATGTCAAGAATCCTCGGCAGCTGACTGTTATCCCGCGGCCTGCGACATCGATCATCCAACGAAAGAGGTCGCCATCTGTTATTATCGTCGGTGATAGTGACGACGAACTTGATTCCAAACAAACGGTATCCAAGCCAAAGGATCCCGTCCTTCCCACTAAAAGGCCGAGGAACTCTTTGAGAGCCATCTCGGTTTCTGAGAAACAGGGAGCAGGTCGTACTCCGCAGAAGGCAAAACCTCTGGTATCTAGAACTCCATCAAAAGACGGACAAACGAAGAAAGGTATCGTGTGCTGATGTACTTCCAATCTTCAGCGCTGACGTTCATCTAAGGGCCTGGAAAGAAAATATGAATACACATGTTCCTATATTTCGTCTTGTAACATTATCTTTGTATGCTTTGTAATTGCTGTGTTTACGCTCCCCACCCTTGCAACGAACGTCTTGAAAATTTGTAATACCTGATCACTAATGTGCACAACCTTTTTAGCTCCCGAAATTATGGCATGAACTATACCTACACTGGAAATAAGTCTTAAACATTTTCGTTTTCTTCCCATTTTCAATCGGCCATCAAGCCATCTTTCCTCTCGTATTCTACAATACATCAAAAGTTTCATCCAACACCGAATAGCCTGTCCCTCACTCACTAGTCAATAAATGTCTTGAATGCTTCGGCCTTTGAAATGGTTATTCTACACAAAAGTCTCCGCACTTCGATAAAATATTAAGTGAACTATTTATTGAAGATCGCTCACCTGTCACAATCGCGACATTACTCACGTGACTGACGTGACTAGCGTGATCGTGAGCTGAACATCAACGCCTAATCAAAGACCTCACCTTCACGACCTTCCTTACCTTGTCCCCTCCCTACGATATGCCAGGCAGGATCAAGAAGAAGAGCGCTCTCTCTGTAGATGAGATATGTTTAAAAATTCGCCAAATTTTCGACCAAGCCCAGCAGTCTGCCACCAGTCACAAGAAGAACGTCGTCGAGCTTTACAAGTACCATACGGAAATGGCCCAGATGACATCATCTGTGGTCAATCCATTATCTGGAGAGGCTCAATTCTTAAACCTTGTCTGCGAGCTTCTAAACCGCATCTTTCCTTTGAAACGTACCGAGAAATCTGCGGAGAACATCGTTAAATTGGTGGGAGCCTATGTCAAGCTGATCAACGAAAGAGGCGCGTAACTACACTCTCACTTACGATTTAAAGCAAATGTTCTATAACAGCGGCTGAGGAATTGCGAGGACAAGAAGAGGAAGGAGACGACGACGACAAAGTGAAGGACGAGGACACATTGGCATCCCGATTTACGTTCGGTTTTTGTGAATTTCTGCTTGACGGGTTCAGAGCCAAGGACAGGAATGTTCGTTTCAGGGTAGTCCAAACTTGTTCTGCCGTAGTCTCGCACTTAGGAGAAATTGAGTGAGTCCTTCATTGTTCAGATTCTTCTCGCTCAACAGTATTGACAGTGAAGGGCTATGGGAGTCCATATTGAAGCATTTGGAGGACCGTCTTCAGGACAAAGATGCTGCTGTGCGAACTCAAGCTGCTCTTGGACTCTGCAAGTTTGCCGGCGGAGAGGACCCCAACAGCGAAGATACACCCCTTACACTTATGCTACGTAACGCTCTATCAGCTGATGATTCTGCGTATGTTTCAGTGTGTACATACATCAACAATCTATTGATTCGTCTATCTAGGGACGTTCGCCGAGCAGTGCTTTGGAATATCCCTGCCAACAACCACACTATGGATGCCATACTTGATCGACTTCGTGATCGTGATACATCTGTCAGGAAGAACTGTTACATTTACCTTAAACGGAACGCTGCACAGAACAACGAAATGGGGCCAACCCACCCTCGCACAATGACTATTGCTCAACGAGAGCGGATTGTGTACAATGGAATGGGTGATCGCGACTACTCCGTTTTGGATGCTGCTAAAGACCTCATTGCGACCTGGTTCGATCTTGCTGAAGAAGCACCCCTAAAACAGGAAGGTCTGGAAAGGAGCGAGGAAGCGATGAGTCAAGCCAAATTTTTGGCATTTTTGTCTCTATTCGACTTGCTAGCTGCTCCAGAATCGGCAGAGAAAGCGCTTCTGAGCGTCTTTGAAACCAAAACATCTGAAACCAAGTCACTGGTTTTGGAAGGCAAGTGCCTTGTGCCTCCTTCCATGGACGATATTGATAGCCATTCAATTCAGTTCATGAGATGACCCCAGAATCGGCTTTTCTCGCCCGTGTGTACATGGAAGGTTTGAAGATATTTAAGAATGAAGAGGACAAGATGAAAAAGCTAGAACAGCTGGAAAACTATCTTCCTTCCGTCAATGACTTCCTCTATCCGTTGCAGGACGCGTTCAACAAATGCTTTTCAAACGAATTCCGGGACGAAGACCACAGGGACACGAGAGAGTTCTTCCTTGAAGAGATGTTGAAAATCGCGACGCATCTTGATTATGGCGATGAGACTGGGCGGCGTAAAATGTACAAATTGATCAGTGAGTTACGGAGTATACTGTTTTGGAATGAACATTGCTGATGTTAACTAGAAGCGATGATTGAACAAGACATCCCCGAAAATGTCCTTACAGGGTGCATGCGGGTTCTTCCTTTTATCACTGCGAGCGAGCGAGATCTTATACGAGTCGTGGTCGAACTCATCCAGGACTTTAGGGATCCCGGAGACGATATCGATGTTATAGCACGGGAGGCCGAGGTAGGTGTTCATATCCCTGCCAGTACTGACCAACATTCATGTGCCATATTACACAGAGGGATCCTGATGCGAGCTTCGAAAGCACGCCCAGCACCATAGCGCCCAAGACTATCCAAGAAAAGTCTCCCGAGGACAAGGCCAAAATCACCCTTAAATGCCTGACGATGAGTGTCGCTATGCTGGAACAAGTCAATGATGTGAGTTTAGTAGCCTTTGCTTAGTCGCATCGTCTCATACCGATGTAGACAATGAGCAACAATTCGTCGTTGAATGGGTTGTTTAAAGAGCTCATCCTGCCAACTGCGACTCGCCCTTTTGACGATATTTCTCGGGACAAAGCCTGGAGATGTCTCGCTCTAATATGTCTCATTGACGAGGTATGTGAACACAGTATGTGTGCGTAATATACTCTGACGATTGTCTCTGGTAGAAACTTGCAACAATGGAGACAATCAAGATGTTCCTACAGCAGCACTCAGCCACAACTCCAGAGGAGTTGAAGATAATCATTCTGCAAGGACTCTTTGACATATTGATGATATGTCAACGCGTGATTCTGAGCCCAGAAAATGTTAGTTTTGCCTGCCTCGTTGAGCTGTATATTCAAAGCATCTTGCAGGCCCGGTTGATAGCTGATAGTCTGATCGCAAAGCTGGAGGTTGAAACATCACCAAAGGCACAGGAGGTGATCTGTCATGGACTGGCGAAACTCGTGATGACAGGCATCTTCAAAGATAAACTGGTAAAGGCACCGTTGTTATTCTGTCGTTTTCGGTTTTGACAACGATCTTTCAGATCATTGTTCATCTGCTCATGGCGTACTTTTCGCCAGACACAGCTGGCAATCAAGGTCTCCGTCAACTTCTGTCACACTTCTTCAATATCTATTCCGCATCGTCTCCGGCTAACAAACGAGTCATGGCAGAGGTTCTTTCTCTTGTTGTTCTCCCGTGGCCTGCTGACCTGACCTTTACTAGGCCTTCACTGACACCTTGCAGGAGCTTGGTAAACACCGAAATGAGCTATCCGCCGACGGCACGATCTCTCCGGCGTTGGTTATCGGGCACTTTATGACATGGACAGATCCGTACAAGTTTTGGTCCGCCCGTAATAAGATCCCTCGTTGATCGCTCTAAAATCTATTTTTTAGGGTAAATCAAGAGACTGTCATCACTGAGGAACATCCCTTGTATCGTGATGCTGCATCTATTCAATTCAAGATGGCGATCGATATTGTGAAGAACCTTCTACAGGATACGCTCGACAGTGAGAGCTTATGCCATGCCGTTGAAATCAAACTCATTCTTTCGCAGAGGACGACAAGAAAGCGCTTTGCACAAGTATTGGAAAACTGCATGTTCCTGACGAGGTTGATGACAACGATTTACGCACTCTCAAGATGCTATTATTCAGATTGCAATCGGTGTGCCTCGCCCCATAGATTTGTTGGGACCGGCTGGCTTATGTTCCCTGTAGCGTCAGCCTGTGAAGGATACCACGGCAAAGAACGCTATCACTAAATTTGAAGCAGCCTTGTCGAAAAGATTCGAATCCCAACTTGCCAACTTCAGTGAACAGGAATACAGGGAGCTGGATGAGTTGAAGGAGCTCTTTGCCTTCCTTGACGACCTAATTCCATTAGACGATGATGACGAGGTTATCGATGTAAAGCCCAAGAGGTCACGCAAGAGGTGGCTCTTCCTTCATTGGCACCATGGAGACACAAACTAACGAGTATTTCAGGCGATCCTACAGTGCTACAAGCCTTAGTTCAGAAGATACTGAGACGAGCCGTCGTAAGCCAAAGAATAAGATCAAGTGCGTCCATTATATTTCAGGCACAATGTATGATCTGACTCCCCGCAGGAAACGACGTATCTCTGGTTCTTCTGATGATTCTGATTTTGAAACCGAGCGGACGGAACCGCGGCCCATTCAAAAGACCCGTTCAAATCCCAAGCGAGCAGCGTGGGTTCTGTTGTCGTCAGCTCATCTTCTATACTGACGAACTCGACCCAGTGCACCAAAGGATGCGGTCTTTATCAATCTGGTGTCTGACGAGGAGGAACCTGTTCCCTTTCGGCCAAAGAAGGCGGTCGTTATCAATCTGGTCGATTCCGACGAGGAGGAACCTGTTCCCTCCCGGCCAAAAGACAGGTCTGTTCTTTTTAGTCAAGAGGGGAGTCTGATTTGATATTCTGTCGTTTTTAGAGTGAAGGTTGAAACAGCGTCAGCGCTTGACGCTGATATCGATGCTTTGTTGGAGGAAACAGAGGAGATGACTTCATCATCGGCTATTGACGACTCTTTAATTGGCCCTGTTGATAGTGACTCTGAAGAGGAGGAAGATGAAGTAAACGATTTATTAGCAGACGACGAAGATTAATTATCTTTCCTAGTTATTCGATTATTCCACGATCTTCTTGTTTGTATTAGTGTATTATGATCTGAGCGGCGACGGTAACCTTGCATGACGAGGACGACTTTAGTGTGAAGAGTTTGGTGAAAAAATGGAAAGGAATTAGAATTGTCGCGCTGATTATTGCCGTAAGGAGAAAACTGTTTATTACCAAATTCTCCGTTGTTTGTTCCTCGCTTGACCAGGGAAGTCAGCGCACTCGTATTGTAAACGTCACTAGACCTTGACGAGACCTGTCTGTATTACGTACATGATCAGAAATGTAGACTTGTAACAGCAGTGTAAGTGCATGACGTCATGTTTACGGTCACCTCCATTCCACTCCGCCCGTCATGTATATGGACGCGTCTAAC
Source organism: Armillaria sp. CMW 4456 (assembly GCA_028551335.1). NCBI lineage: Eukaryota > Fungi > Basidiomycota > Agaricomycetes > Agaricales > Physalacriaceae > Armillaria > Armillaria sp. CMW 4456. Next base: position 19,000 of record JANDKJ010000498.1, on the reverse strand, counting down.
CAGACATTGTATGTACCTGTCCAATTTCGGCTGGTCTTTGTATTCAATTACGGAGACTATTAGAGATATGTTTTGTCTTTTTGTACAACGTTGTTTCAGAGTCACGTCTGCATGTCGACCGCAGTACTATGGACAATAATATCGCCACTGCAATTACCAGCTGCTGGAGTTGCGTTCGAGCTGTGAAAGGTAGGGGTATACTCAGCAAGTACCACTGGCGCTGTGATATAGATGTACAGTAGGTATGAGTGTGAGATCGAAATCTCTTCCCGTCCTCTCGGCGGCCACCAGTTTTGCTATACATGAGGGAATAAGTGGATGTCCAAATTGGGACGAAAGGGCCGTATGACACGTTTTGGTCCTTTTGTTAGGATCCTACAAAAAGACGGACTTGATCCTATCTCTGGGGACGTTGCCTCCTCTTCTCAACTGCAGTCACTTACTTATGGACTTTCACGACCACATTCCGGATATCCTCGCTGGCCGCTTCAGCTTAGAAGAGGTCACCCGATTTCTCGAGGACCAAGAGCACAGACATTCCCAGGTTCCCATGAGCGATGAAGACGTGGCATTGAGACTCTTTGTAGAGGATGCTAGGGATAATCTCTTTCGATTCGGGCAGTTTGGTCGTGCACCACTCCCCGAGCCACTAGTTGAACAACTTTTTCATGGCTGGGAGCCGCCACGGTTTCGTAATGGAATTCGAGAGGCAGCAGCTCCGCTACCAAACAGACAACGACAGAGGGCTATGCGGAACTTCAATCAACCCTTTGGACGGGACATGCCAGAGAATTTGCAATTCAATCCCTTTCCATGGTGGCACGAACCTCATCGACGGTAAGTACGGCGTCGGTTTATATTCGCCTCACCTCACACGGTTCACAGACCGTTTCGTCCCGTGATCCCTACTGCATCATCCAGGGAAATACCCAATTTTGGTGAAACAGCAACGTACGTCCGAATTCTTCTTCACCTATCTCTCTCATCTCGCTTATTCGGCGCTAGACCCAGTTGCTCTGTCTGCCTTGATGACATCGAAGGTCATGTAATAACAGCACCGTGTGGCCATACATATGATGCCTCTTGTATGGAGGCGCTTATATCTGCAGCATCCAAGGACGAATCTCTATTCCCACCTAGATGCTGCCTTGATCCTATCCCAGTTGAATCTGTGCAATCTCACATCGATGCAACTGTTCTCGCTACGTTCAAAGAAAAATCCATCGAGTTCTCGACTCCTGTACGCGTCTATTGCTCCAATCCCAAATGTAGCCGTTTCCTAGGTCCAAAAAATGACGGCAAGTCACCCTTAGCCCCACTTATCTGTTCCTGCACCACGACGACTTGCAATTTTTGTCGTGGGAACATCGTAAATGGAGACATATTTTCGCATAGATGTGCATCAGATAATTTAGAACAAGAGGTACGGGCTTTAGCTGACAAGAAGAAATGGGCAACGTGTCCTGGGTGCAGTAATCTCGTCGAGCTTTCCACGGGATGTAACCATATGACATGCCGCTGCGGTACACAGTTTTGTTATCATTGCAATGCCAAGTGGGGTACATGCAAATGTATCGCTCGCCCTGTGCTAGAGGCACATGGCCTATTACCTGGCGACGCCATTGACAACTGGTTTATGCCTTTCTTTGCGCAACCTCCTGTCTTTGCGCAGCCTCTTGTTCGCCACCCTCCTACAAGAGTACCTCCTGTTATGAGGGGAAATGCTCCTCTTACGAGACAGAATCTGGATCAGTTCAACCTTCGTAATGAGAGGCAAAGACCTATCGACACCCCAGTGACGCTGCCGCCACACTCTCCACATACACCGGTCCATCGTCCGCACAGATTTTCGACTGTTGCAGAATCATCTGGCCCTGACCGACACAGTAATGTTCTCATGACTCATCCGCGAGCAGACTTGGGCCCTATCCGAGCTCATGTAGACAGAGGTATGCCGAATCCACCAACACATATTACTGCCGGCCATTCGGGCCCGATGTCACCAGGTATGAACCATACTTCTCACCCAAGCAACCATGAGTCTCTACCCAGACCTATGATTGCTAACAATTTTTCGAATCATATACCGATTCAGCCGCCACGACCTTCTGACTTTCCTCCACGACCCAATTGGTTCCAAGCACCCCAACCAGATCGCATGCAGGGCGCAGGTACACGCTCATCGCCTATCATTCTGGACGATGATGGCGATGCCGTGATGGGCACTTCTCCAGCTATACCTCCGTTCCTCCATAATGCTAACATACCCCGACCAAACTTTAGGGGGACTGGGTCCTTCCAGCATACTACTCGACGAGATGGTGAACTGAATATGAACGTAGATGAGAATCCTTTCGCGACATACTCAAGCTCACCCTGGGAAGAGTCACCGCTGCCGGGTTACCCTCCACCAAGGCAGAGCAGGTTTACTCCGTCTTCCTCTACTGTTGCTACGACAGGCGCTAGAACCCCTTTTGATCGACGACCTTTTCTGGAGCCACGTACTGTCGTTCAGCCGCCCAATGGGCCGCGTTAGACGACGTTCTGTACCATATGAACTACAGCATCTCGGATATATATATGAGTGATACATTTGTTGACATTGTTGTATCCCAATCTGCTATAGTAGTACTAACCTATATCAACTGTTCGCATGAATTGAAAACTTCTTCGCGTGGAATAACCAGAATATCATCTTTCGTTTCACATCCATATTCTCGCCCACTGCACACATACCCAGCAGCCAAATTAATGAATTCTCTGTAAGAAGGTCAAAATTTGGGATATATTCTTAGATTGACGTTTTCTCTCACGCCTAGCCACGAGGTGTGCTAGTAGTACAACTGTAAATACTGTATTGGAAGGTACAGCACGGCGCGTCTTAGGTAAAAGAATAAGCGCCTGGAGACGACTGCTCGTTTTATCCTCTTTTGATGACTCACAACTCGCGACCCAAGCAGTCTAAGTCTGTGCGTCGTCCCCCTCTTGACGATCCTTGTCCTATACTGACTGGGCATATATCATAGCAGCCTCCTGCTGCCGAGTCGCAACTCTTAGTTCTATCATCCTCAGTGGGCATCTTGAGTGCTAATGCACAAATACAAGCAGCTGAACGATGGGTACGATAGCACGCAGCCGATTTACCCTCTCTAGCAGAACAGGACTGTTCGACTGCCCTTGTTTTGGATTCAGCTACTGTGAGTTCCAAGTTGATGCCTGTGCGATAACGTCATCTGATACGTCGGTACAGCAGCAGAGGAGCATTCAGCCATCGAGAAGCTCAAATACAGACAAAGTATTCCTCATTACTATTTCAAGGCCTCTTTTCTGAGTCGTGCTTAGACAGAGAAGAATTTTGAGCACCTAACAATCATGCCGTCGTCGTCTCCGCCTCCACCCTATGGATCTACCTCTAAAGACCCTCTGCTATCCAGGCAGCCTGCAAAATTCACGACGATCATTCGAAGTTCGGGTCCTATCAAGCAAAACTTTTTGATAGACCCTTTGCTCGCTGTTCCGCCGGAACTTTTTCCAAAACGGATCCCCAGTGAGGAAGCCAGTGGTATTAGGAACCATCTCAATCTCGAAACCAGTGACGGGGAAATCGACACAAAAATAGAGGTCACGAAGGTAACAAAACCTGTTCGTGTCCGAATCAACGTACGCTCTCACGGTGACGTCGTAATCCGCTTAGTACGTTTTTCCTACTGTTCCAAGCTCGTTCACAAGCTAATGTCGCTTAGCGTTTACCTGATACCATCTCTCCGGATGCTGTGGACCGCTCAGGACCACTTTGCACCTTAGACATCTACGCGAGTTCGGGGAATGTGTACCTCTTGATTCCAGAGAAGCGCCTAAGGGGAAAAATTGTCGTCAACAGTCGCTACAACGTGAAATATTCCTCGGCATTGGAAAAGGACTTGAGTGCCTTCAATGAGAAGGAAAGGCGGAGAGAATGTTTTATAGGGAACATCAAGTTATGGTCGGAGAGGCAGGGAGATGTGATCAATGTGGAGGCTAAGTCAGGAAGGGTTTTCTTCCAGTATCTTGACGAGCCGTTTGTGAAGCCAGAAAGTGAAGGTTGTGTCATTTCTTGATTATCTTGTTGCTGTATGCCTTGTATTCTATCTGTGATATTAGAACTACGAAATTTTTGATTCTCATGACTTGGAAATAAATTGTGACCCCAAGATATAGCTGGACGAGCTAGCTAGCCTAAACACAACCATGGATTGGGCATGTTTGTGTGAAATCCATATAATTCCAGGGTGTTTTCAACTCAATATTATCGTATTTGGTGGGATATCTTGAAATTTGGGTGCAAAGATTGCCCACAGCTTGTTCAGCCAACCACGATCCAAAGCGTTGATTACCTTGGATATTCTCCTGGCCTCAGGTACTAACCTATATCAACTATTCACATGAATTGAAAACTTCTTTGTGGGGAATAATCATTTTTTGCTTCGCATCTATATTCTCACCCACTGCACACAGACCCTGCAGCTGCTTAGTGCAAGTCAAATTGATAAATTCCCTGTAATAAGGTCAAATTTTCCGATGTACTCTTAGGTTGACACGGTTTTCTCTCACGCCTGGCCACGAGGGGTGCTACAACTGTAAATATTGGAAGGTAGTGTCTTAGGTAAAAGAATAAGCGCCTGGAGACGACTGTCTGTTTTCTCCTGCCTTTGATGACTCGCAACTCACGACGCAAGAAGTCCAAGGCTGTGCGTCAGCCCCCTCTTGACGATCCTTGTCCTGTACCGACTGGGCATATATCACAGCAGCCTGCTGCTGCCGAGTCGCAGCCCTCAGAAATTCCAGCATCCACCGTGACAGTAGGGATCTTGATTATTGATGCACACATACAAGCAGCTGAACGATGTCTATGATAGCACGCACACAATTTGCTCTCTCTAGCAGAACAGGACTGTTTGACTCCCTTTGCTTTGGCTTCAGCTACTGTGGGTTCCAGGTTGATGCCTCAGGCTGTTCGATAACATCATCTGATACGTCGGTACAGCAGCAGAGGGGCATTCAGCCATCGGGAAGCTCGAATACAGACAAAGTATCCCTTATTGCCATCCCGAGGTCTCTTTTTTCTGAGTCGTACCTAGGCGGAGAAGAAGCCTGAGCACCTAACAATCATGCCGTCGTCGTCTCCGCCTCCACCCTATGGATCTAGCTCTAGGGACCCTCTGCCATCCAGGCAGCCTGGAAAATACATGACGATCATTCGAAATTCGGGTCCTATCAAGCAAAACTTTTTGATAGACCCTTTGCTCGCTGTCCCGGCAGAACTTTTTCCAACACAGACCCCCAGCGAGGCGGCCAGTGGTACTAGGAACAACCTCAATCTTGAAACCAATAATGGGGAAATCGACGCAGATATCGAGGTCATGAAGGCATCGGACCTTAGTCGTGTCCGAATCGATGTACGCTCTCACGGTGATGTCGTAATCCGCTTAGTACGTCTTTCCTACTGTTCCAGGCTCATTCACAAGCTAATGTCGCTTAGCGTCTACCTGGTATCATCTATCCAGATGCTGTAGACCGCCCAGGACCACTTTGCACCTTAGACATCTACGCGAGTTCGGGGAATGTGTACCTCTTGATTCCAGAGAAGCGCCTAGTGGGAAAGATTGTCGTCAACAGTCGCTACAACGTGAAATATTCCTCGGCATTGGAAAAGGACTTGAGTGCCTTCAACGAAAAGGGAAAGCGACGAGAGTGTTTCATAGGGAAGACCATGTTATGGTCGGAGGGGAAGGGAGATGTGATCAATTTGGAGGCTAAGGCAGGAGGGATTTTCATCCAGTATCTTGACGAGCCGTTTGTGAAGCCAGAAAGTGAAGGTTGTGTCATTTCTTGATTATCTTGTTGCTGTATGCCTTGTGTTCTATCTGTGATATTAGAACTACGAAATTTTTGATTCTCATGACTTGGAAATATTGTGACCCTGAGATACAGCTGGACCAGCTTGTTACATTTTCCCGTCGACGGATACACGGTGCCTCACGATGGCACTCGGATTAGCAACGACCCGGTAAGTATATACGAACATATTCCTAGAGTGACAATTGAGTGTTTCCGATACCCGTGATAGTAGTAGACACAACCAAGGTCAGCCACCTCTCGAGGCCAGCTGCTCACGCATGTCCTTTCAGATCTTGAAAGGACGATAAGGGATGATTGCTCCAACAAGACAAGTTTTGGTTGTTTGATAAATGGCTGCCGTTGTATACCTCCGGAAGTTCTCGAACAAGAAGGCCCGAGGAAAGTAACGGACATGAAAAAGACGCAGGTGACAGGAATAGTGACAGCCGTATGCCATCGCAAGCTGAAGAGTACAACGTGTCGCAGAAACTTCGCTTTATGGCCTAGTCAAATCTCTGGAGATGACCCCATTGACGGCCTAATGTATATTCCATAGGAGAGCCAGCGTTGTGAGGTGGGTATAAGTTGAAATGAATCAAAGATTGGTAAAAGATGAAAGGAGGGCTGGTTAATGCCGACTCGGAGATCAATAACTTGAAGTACTATAATCGGTACCGTGACCTGTCAATAGGACGCGACGCGCCCCTCCCAAGAAGGTTAAAGTCTGAGCGGTGCTTCCCAGTCCTTTACATCTGTTGACATTGTTGTATGCCAATCTGCTATATCAACTGTTCCCATGAATTGAAAACTTCTTCGCATGGAATAACCAGAATATCATCTTTCGTTTCGCATCCATATTCTCGCCCACTGCACACATACCTTGCAGCTGCTTAGTGCAAGCCAAATTGATAAATTCCCTGTAATAAGGTAGATTTGTCTCGCTGCCCATGCCTGTGGGTTGCCGACGTCCAAAAAGGTATGCATATAATATCTCATAAAAAGTTTCAATACTCTGAAAGTCTGGAAGAAAATTTAAAGACATGTGCTCTCTTTCTGATTTTTCAAGAAATCATTTCGCGACTGAACGACATAGGTGCTGAGAGCTGTGGCTGTGCCTCGCAGCTCGACATTGAATATTAATTAAAAACACTCCAAAATTTGTTTTCATGTTAATAGTACATATATATCACAAAAAATTCCCCCTTTCTTTCTTCTTCCCTCCCTCTTTTCTTTTTTCTTTTTTTTTCTGTCATTTTTCTTCCTGCAAGCATCAGTAACGAGCCGAGTTGCGATGTACTCTTAGATTGACGTTTTCTCTCACGCCTGACAATGAGGTATGCTACAACTATAAATATTGGAAGGCGCTGTCTTTAAGCGCCTGGAGATGACTGTTCATTTTCTCCGCTTTTAGTGACTCGCAACCCACGACCCAAGAAGTCTAAGTCTCTGTGTCGGTCCTCCTTGACGATCCTTGTCCTGTACTGACTGGGCACCTATCACAGCAGCCTTCTGCTGCCGAGTCGCAACTCTTAATTCTATCATCCTCAGTAGGCATCTTCATTGCTAACGCACAAATACAAGTAGCTGAATGATGCGTACGATAGCAGGCACCCAATTTGCGCGCTCTAGCAGAACAGGGCTGTTTAACTGCCTTTGCTTTGGCTTCAGCTACTGTGGGTTCCAGGTTGATGCCTCAGGCTGTTCGATAACATCATCTGATACGTCGGTACAGCAGCAGAGGGGCATTCAGCCATCGGGAAGCTCGAATACAGACAAAGTATTCCTCATTACTATTTCAAGGTCTCTTTTCTGAATCGTGTTTAGACAGAGAAGAATCCTGAGCACCTAACAATCATGTCGTTGTCGTCTTCGCCTCCACCCTATGGATCTAGCTCTAAGGACCCTCTGCTATCCAGGCAGCCTGGAAAATACATGACGATCATTCGAAGTTCGGGTCCTATCAAGCAAAACTTTTTGATAGACCCTTTGCTCAGTGTCCCAGCGGAACTTCTTCCTACACTGACCCCCAGTGAGGCAACCAGTGATATTAGGAACAATCTCAATCTCGAAACCAATAACGGGGAAATTGACGCAGAAATCGAGATCACGAAGGTAACAAAGCCTGTTCGTGTCCGAATCAACGTACGCTCTCACGGTGACGTCGTAATCCGTTTAGTACGTTTTTCCTACTGTTCCAAGCTCGTTCACAAGCTAATGTCGCTTAGCGTTTACCTGATACCATCTCTCCGGATGCTGTAGACCGCCCAGAACCACTTTGCACCTTAGACATCTACGCGAGTTCGGGGAATGTGTATCTCTTGATTCCAGAGAAGCGCCTAGTGGGAAAGATTGTCGTCAACAGTCGCTACAACGTGAAATATTCCTCGGCATTGGAAAAGGACTTGAGTGCCTTCAATGAGAAGGAAAGGCGGAGAGAATGTTTTATAGGGAACATCAAGTTATGGTCGGAGAGGCAGGGAGATGTGATCAATGTGGAGGCTAAGTCAGGAAGGGTTTTCTTCCAGTATCTTGACGAGCCGTTTGTGAAGCCAGAAAGTGAAGGTTGTGTCATTTCTTGATTATCTTGTTGCTGTATGCCTCGTATTCTATCTGTGATATTGGAACTACGAAATTTTTGATTCTCATGACTTGGAAGTATTATGACCCCAAGATACAGCTGGACGAGCTAGCTAGCCTAAACACAACCATGGATTGGGCATGTTTGTGTGAAATCCATATAATTCCAGGGTGTTTTCAACTCAATATTATCGTATTTGGTGGGATATCTTGAAATTTGGGCGCAAAAATTGCTTGAAGCTTGTTCAACCATCCATAATCCAAAGTGTTGATTACCCTCAACATCCCCTTGCCTGCATTAGCTCTCATGACAGCAGCGTGCGCAGCAAAAAACCGGGGGTTCGGATACAGATAAGGTAGTGATCATCGTGGCACCAGTGTCCAAGTCGATTCTCTTTTCTAGATTTTTTAGAGAACCCGAAGGACAGACCATTGAAACTCTCCACGTCTCCGCACGCGCCTTGTAGAATTGCCTCTGAAGCTATCCCTCCACTTGGCTGTCCCACAACCACATAAGGATCATTCGAGAATCAGGCCCAACAAAGGAAACTTTCGGCGTCTGTGGGTAACAAGAAGCAGAGTTCGGATTTAGACGTAGGCACATGGTATTACATTTTCCCGTCGACGGATACACGGTGGCGCTCGAATAGGCAACAACGACTCGGTAAGTATGTACGAACATATTCCTGGAGTGACAATTGAATGTTTCCGATACCCGTGATAGTAGTAGACACAATCAAGGTCAGCCACCTCTCGAGGTCAGCACGCATGTCCTTTCAGATCTTCAAAGGACGATAAAGGATGATTGCTCCAACAAGACAAGCTTTGATTGTTTGATAAATGGTTACTGTCGTATACCTCCGTCAGTTCTCGAACAAGAAATCCCGAGGAAAGTAATGGACACGAAAAAGACGCAGGTGACAGAAATAGTGACAGCCGTATGCCATCACAAACTGAAGGGTACAACGTGTCGCAGAAACTTCGTTTTATGGCCTAGTCAAATTTCTGGAGATGACCCTGTCGATAGCCCAGTGCACATGTCATAGGAGAGCCAGCGTTGTGAGGTGGGTATAAGTTGAAATGAATCAAAGATTGGTAAAAGATGAAAGGAAGGCCGGTTAATGCCGACTCGGAGATCAATAAGTACTATAATCGGTACCGTGACCTGTTGTTGCAATAGAACGCGACGCGCCCTTCCCAAGAGTGTGAAAAGCCTGAGCATTTCCCTGACCTTGTCTTATGATTTAAATCTAGACGGTCAATTTCTTGTTAGAGCATGTATATAGTCTTAGGATCAATTTCATTGTATGTAGAGTCGGATTTGTTTCGATCCACTTTTGGCTTTCAGCTTAAGTTTCAATTGTTCAGCATTTTGTCTCGGTTTCATGTCTTTGCTAGCTAGGACGTATATAGCAAGTGGTATTGTATGCAGTCATTTCATCCCTTCAGCGTTTCTATGGCAGTTTTGGATAGGTTTTTGTTCAGCGACGATCCAGAAATCCAATTTCCTTCCGGGCTGTCGGGCGGCTGGGTCTAGTAGGCATGGTAAGTAGGGCCATAAGAAAGGCCTCTACTAGGACATACCGCTGGTAAGAACAGCCATTTTTATTGGAACTAATCGACGTCTCAAACTGGGAAGAGTTCAAGTTCAAGCAAGACGATTTAACTCTTCACGGGTGGTCTAATTGTTTTATCAGACAAGTTCTACGGCACACCATTCGGTTGTGAGCCAAATCACAAAAATTATCGGGATGTTTATGCCCATTTACAGGTGGAAGAATACAACTGAGCCTCTAGGTACTTATACACAAAAGAGAGTGAGATATTCAGATCATCGAGCCACATAAGGGTTTATTGTGCCAGAATAATTAGCTGCCATTACTGCTCCATGCTACCAAAGTTGAACAGTGGAGACCGATTCTTCTACGTGTTGGAGTCCTCGTCAAGAGTCATCGAAGAGAACTCATCGTGGAGAGAGGATTCGGCCTGGCTAAGGGCCAGATTGGTGAAGCCCGAAATGGCTTCGTCCAGCGCCATGGTCTCTGGCGTGCTTATGACGAACTTCCATGGTATGGATCCATGACGAGCATGTAGATGGCGGGTTATTGCATGTAGGCTGCTGGCGGCGAAAGTACAGGACGGTTCGCACGTGCACACCCTCCGGCGACCGAGGCTGCGTTTGGGATATCAGTGAGATAAAGAGTCGAGATAGGGACGGAAAACATACTGAGTTCTTTCTGTGTGCTCCACAAGGCTTTCTCGGTAGTTTGTAGAGTAAGTGCATCCTCTGCCAGTGCACTGGTGGCGTCTGTGCGAAATGATGAGGGAGGAGTTAGAGTGAGAGGATACAAAGAAGTCGCACAAGTTTTTCTCGGTGAGGGGTCGGCGAGATCGCCTCGAAGCGAGTGAAGGATGATGGAGACGTTTGGTTGGGGTGGAGGAGGTTGTCATAAGGAAGAAAGACAACAGTGGCAGGAAAGGATGCGAAGATGGTTGTTGATGGTAAGATATGAGCTCTAACATCTTGGCCCTTTATAAGTTGGGGGGTTACCAAATTGGTAGTCGAATTGGTTGACCAGGGTCTTCCTTGTATGACCAGTGTGCCGTCGAGTGGCAGCTGATTCTCAGAAATATCCGTTCTTGGAAGGAAGAACGACTCGTCTCTGCAATTGTGTGGAGAAAAGACGTGCCGGACAGAGTTAGGGTGCGGTACTGAAATTTTCGTCCCATGAAGCGAAGGGAATGCTGTATAGATGCTGTATCTGAGGGTCCCCATCAGGACGATAAGTACAATGCTGTATAATCAATTCAAGGGACAGAGGCTTTGAGTGGGATATATCATGAGAGTTGCAGCCAGGGCCCAAGGGCCCTTCAGGTAACAGGAGTGGCGCAACGGCGTTCGTTGTAATGTGGCCAGCATCAAAGTTGATAGGCGCTCTGATAAACAAAAACAATAATTCACACCCACCCTTCCACAAGCATGTACGAACATATTAGTTGGGCGATAAGCTCCACGAATCCGGGCCGTACACTGCTGGCGCCGCTGTACGCTGACTATTCACGCTGAATTTTGGACACACTCTTGAAATTTTTAACGTGTAAAGTGAGTAATAGATAGGATGAACTTCCCTTGTCGTCATGCCGTTGCACTTATTAGCCAGGATCGAGTAGGCCGCAGAATGTCAACAAGGAATATTTCTGGCATTTTTAATTATATTCGCCGTATGGTAGGTATTATCTCGATTATTGGGGCCTCGAGCAGATGCATCATCTGATACTGTAAATGCAAGTCATATAATTTGCTCCTATGAATTTCTTTGAAGGGCACCTGGGAACAATCGAGTTGGTTGATATCTTCTACTATGTTAACTGTATTATTTAGCAAACGGAGACATGACACATACATATAAAGATATAAATGTATCATGAGTCTCGTTGTGAAACAAGAGCACCGAAAACAACCGCAATCAACGCCATTAGAAATCCAAACACAATCAACACAAATGTGCGGGCGACAGGAAACAGACCACGCGTCAAATACGTTTGTACCGAAAAAAATCGAATCACTGCAATAACGAGGAGTACGATGGCGAGCACGATAGTTGCCGCGCCTATGGGACGAGCATATATCTGTATGCGTCCTGAATTTATCAGGGCAATACTGAAGAATTGGACAAGGGCCACCCCTGCTGATGCGAGAGCAAGGCTTGTACGAACATACGCCAGAAATGTGCGTTCCGATGCGAGGTGATCCCGAGCGACGCTGCCATTGTTCTGCAGAGTAAGGCTGACCTTCATTCCTCCTTCCGAGGGGGGTCAGTGTACTGTCGACAAGCTGGAATATCACTCACAAATTTTTTACCCGTCGTCGTAGCAGTCAAGTCGGGGCGTAGACTCTCCCCATACGACGTTGAGCAGCATGATGACAGAGAGTCACTAAATGAGAGAATTATTGCAGCTTTGGTTCCGCGATAATGCAATACACGTGATCATTCGCCTTCCCGTTTCCGACGTCGACGATGACCACCCATCACCGTGCCAGTATCCCTCCCATTCCAGATCTTCGTTTCGAGACGGCGTATTTGAGAAGAATACAGCCTTTTGTCCACTTTGAAGTGTCGCAGGAAGACTTTGAGGCTGTTGGTGATGCAAGAGAAGTGCTGAAGATTGACTGGAAGAATGTGTTTTGGGTGACGTTTCGGGACCAGGTGTTGACTATGTGGATCCAGGGTGCACTCTGGTGTGTCTATCTCACTGATTTCTATGCCTTTCTTTCTGATTTCTCTCAGGGCCATCGTTGGCTTTTACCTACGGCCAATATACACGCAGGCGGGGCGGAGATTCAAACGCAGAGAAGGTGGGGCGGTTTCGTGGCTGAGAAACTGGGTCAAGACGCTGGGCTTGTCCACGAGTACCGACCGAGCAAGATAGACCATCACCTTCTTTCAAGTCCCGTTGGCAGGCAGATCTGATGCAATCGAATCGTACGGCTGCAAGGCTGCGTATGCGCATCAGAAGTACAACATAAGAATCTTCCACTGATTTAGCATCTCGGCCGATATTGACTTCCTGATTGTGCCGATAGACGTTCGGACGTACTCGTTGCCCCTAGTCTCACCAATGGAATTCCTTACTTCGGGACCTTTCTCTGATGTAAATACGTATTCCTTCGAGTCTCGGCATCTAGCAATGATTACTTACCAGTTTAAACCAAGCTTTACGTGACTAGAGCTATCCGCCATCTTGAGCGTGTAGTCTCACCATTTCGAGCCCGGTCAGCTAAGGATATTTTGAGTATTAACGACTTCTCTGCTTCTGGTAAAGCAATTTCTCTAGCAGATGATCTCGATTCGTTTCTATCTTGTTGCAATCTGTGTCTCCTCGTTTGACTGCTAGAAGCACGGGAACCTTCGACTCGGGCTCAAGTCAATTTCTTACGTCCCATTCCCTCTCAATTCGATGTGAGGTCTTTGTGTACTTGATTGCTTCCGGTTGTCGGCTGAGGACGTGTGTAGTAGGGAGCCTAGTAAGCCCAGATGGCAATGGATATCGCCGCGCTTCCGGACGCTACTATCGAATCTACCACGGTCCTCGTGAGCAGACAATCGAAATACTACTGACAGGTAGTACCTGTCACCCTCGGAACTATAATACAAAGCTCTGAAGCTTGTGAAAGTTTGCGGAAAGAGAAAATTCCGCTTCACGCACAAACCCGGTAGGCCTGATTTTTTCTCAGTACGAAGTTCCTGATGCATTCCACGAAGTACTAGGCTGCATTTGTCATGTTGTCCAAAATCCATATTTCATATATAACGTCCCCATGCAGATCATCTGTTACCCCACATTCAAGGGGACATTCTCCGCAATCGCACCAAGCGAATGTGTATGAATGTTCTCCCTCGTCCCTGTTCTGGTCACTTGGGACCCTGTTGGCTATTTCTCGGACTTAACTTCTGGCAGTATTTTTATAAACCCCGAGTTCAGCCGGGTATAAACTTTCTTGTTGCCAAGAATCCTATAACGACTTCTCCCACACGCTGATCAGACTTACTTACAAAGACATCAATTAGCGGGAACTTTGTCCCATTTCTAGTGGTGTAATCCGATAGAACGCCTCATCTGACCTATGTAACTAGCGTTCTTCCCCTGGCGCGTGCTTCACACTAGCAATAAGCCGACCATATATAGCCTCGCTATGGACCGGTCTTCTTCCTTAGATCCTACCAACACAAACACCATGTCTATCCACGATAAGCGTGACGTCGACTCGGAGAAGCATGCAGGCGACTCTGCACCTAGTGTCGTCCTTCAAGTTCAGGAAGACGTAGCAGACGTCGACCTCGCGACGTTCCACGAATTGCATGCAGGTAGATTGGTCATTGACCCAGCGTATGAGTTTGTTCTCTTCAACCATTCTGCTCACATCACACGCCCACAGGGAGGCGAAAATCGAGTTTGGCGAGACCTTTGCTTCCAAGCTCAAGCTCTCTCGCGATGGAACCAAAGTCTTATGGCCCCAGCCGACTGATTCGCCGCGCGATCCCCAGAATTGGACTGACACTCGCAAGAGTATCCACCTCTTCATCGTCACGCTGGCCTCCATCGTTCCAGACTTTGACAGTGGCATAGGTGCAGACGTTTTGCTTAGTGCTTAGCGGGTTTCGAGTTCACAACTACTCACAGGAATTGCATCTATCTTTCGACTGGCCGAACAATACAATACTACGACCGGAGTGATCAACAATCTGACATCAAAGTGGGTTCCCTTCTGTTGATGCGTTATTATTGGTGGACCTGAGATATCAACACGTTCAGTTGGAGTATCTTTCTCTTGGGTCCGTATACAATAATGTATGCCATCATGGCCAAACGAGCTGATACATGCTGCAAAGGATGGGGAGGCATATTTGCTGTCTTTCTCATTCGCCGCTATGGGCGCCTTCCGGTGCTATTTTGGTCGCAGGTGAGGATAAAATTAGAATAAACTCATCTTTCAAGGTCTTCTTTTGATGTGTCTTCCATCAAACTAGGTCCTCGCTCTGGGTTTCCTTGTGGGGTGTACATTCGCGCCTAATCTGGCAACATTTGCTGGTCAGTCTAGCTTTGTTGTCGACCTGCTGAATTCAAGATATTCTCTCAGGAATGAGATGTTTGACGGCTTTCTTCGGGTTAGCTCATCATCTGATTTTCTTCCTATGCTAATACATACCGATAGAACTGCGCCTCAAGTTGCGGTATGTAATATTGATTGATTCTTGTGCTTGTACAATCAGGAGACTGAGATATTCTCGAAGGGATTGTATATCGTCACAGATCTATATCCTTTTCACCTACAGGCGCGCAAGGTAGAGTCACAGAATACCGAGTCTTTTGTTTCTCATCTTCGACCTAGCTCAACTTCTGGACAATGGGATTCATCGTTTCCCCATTTCTCTCTCCGTTCGCCTTTGGCTTCCTTGTCGCTCGGCAAAGCTGGAGATGGGCTTACGGAATTGGCTGCATCTACAGCGCCGTTGTATGCATCTTAATCGCTTTATTCTTGGACGAAACGTACGCAATCTCCTTATCGTTTTCCCGATCGCACTAAATCTTACTAGAATGTACGACCGAACCGTAAAACCCATTCCAGAACCTACCACCTCAGGGCTTCGCTATAGAATCGAAACGCTGCTCGGCGTAACCGGAATTCAAATGGCCAAGTACCGAGTATCTTGGAAAGAGCCGATTCTCTCACCCATCAGTGTCGTATGGCGGCCTCACCTTCTTGGTATTCTTCTCTTCGAGGGTATTCTATTTGGGTTTGGCATCGGCATCAATGTGCGGCGCTGTTGACCTCGGTCTTTTCGGCCTGTCTTGACTGTTACCCTTTCAGGTCACGAATGCTGTGTTCTTGGGAAGCCCTCCTCCAATTGGATTCGGGTGGAGCCAGGATGCCATCGCTGGAGCATACGCTACACCGATCGTAAGTTCTTCTCCCGTCCACCTCGTTCGTGAAGCTGAGTTTGTAGGTATCTGTACTTTTAGGTGAACTGATCGGTCGGTATACGAATGATTGGATCATGAACATAAGTATCAGACGCAACCATGGTGTATTCGAGGCTGAGAGTCGACTTTGGTAAGTCTGTCTTTTAGACGTTGTTATTTTATACTGAGAGCATGAAAGGGCTTGCTATATTGCCCTGCCTCTGTACATATGTGGTTTCGTCACCCTTGGCGCATCAATTCAGGACCATCTGAATACAGCTGGTATCATCATGGGCTGGGGAATTTCAGAGTTGTCAATCATGATCAACACCGTGGCTATATGTACGTACTACCCCTATTTTGTTCCTCTACTTGAACTGATATGCTACTAGATGCATACTGCAATGACTGCTTCCCGAAGCACCAAGGCGAAATCAGCGCTCTGATAAATCTCGCACGTGTCCTTGGAGGTATGTAATGTTTAGTGATGTGTAGTTGCTATTGAGTCCTCATCTGCTTTGATACAGGCTTTGCGGTGGCTTATTTCCAGGTTCCTTGGGCAGATAAACACGGTGCTCTTCAGACGTTTGGTTGCGAAGCCGCGTATGTTTTGCTTGTAGAAACCTTGAAAAGGACATGATTTTCTCAACCTTTTTCTTTCCCCACCAGAATTGTAGCAGGTCTCTTCGTTCTCATTATACCTGCAATACAAATATATGGACGAAATTTACGGGTACGTAGATCTTATTTATGGATATGTCTGCTCATTCTTTGCAGGAGCGATTTTCGGTGGCATGATTTTATGACTGAATATATATGTACCATGACGATGATGCCCCTTTAGAATGTAATTCCCGTGTTTACTGGTCTTTGTTGATCTCTTTTTCAAGTATTTGTTTTGACGGGGCAGTAGGTACTCTTTTCAGTGCACTACCCAGTTAAAAGTGTCGTTGTTCCGAGGTTAAGTTTAGCTTCCATTGATATGGTATAGCCGATAATCCGTGCGGCATTTTTTGTCCGAGAACGAATTCGTATGTACTAGCTGGACGCCGCGTTGAGAGCACGCAGCTCAGTTGAACGGAAATTTTCGTCGGCCCGATAAGCCGCCGATTCGCTGTTTCTCACTCTTACTATGCGCATTAACCTAGCATAGATGCTTCGTTTCATCAACAATCCCCCGTGGTATATATTTGCTTCCTTCAACATCACGCACAGAAATAACCAGACTTATTCCATCACCCGACGTTCATCCACGGCGGTCGGATGCATAGCGACGGTCTCATGGCAGGAGGGTCACCGGCGTATGTACTTGCAGGACCAAGCCGCTGAACTTCTTTATATCCGTTCCTCAGTTCTTTGGCGACACGCCGAAATTTAACAGGCTTATATCACATTGTACCGGATCCAGCGAGTACGTCATTCAATCAGTGTCGCGCATATGGATCCCCTGTCCGGCCTTACAGCATTGCTCTCTTGGAGCTTCTACGCCCTCAACAAGGACGTTCTTCAATCTAGTCCATACTGCGCTTCCTAGGACACGGATCAAACAAATATTATATTTTCTTGTTGCCATGGCTGTGTGCCGTCTGCCAGCGGACAATCTCTGGACTATATAATACTAGAGCGCTGCACTGTTCTCGCTCGAAGATGCTCCCTTACATTCTTTTCCTTCTTTTGGCACCGTTGGCGGGGGTTCATTCGCTCTCTTACATCGGCGCTGACTTCTCTTCTTTGGTCAACTTGGAGAACTCTGGGACGTCGTATTCCGACGGGGGTAGCACTAAAGCTTTTGAAACGATCTTGACAAATCATGGTGCCAATATTGCACGCATCCGGGTTTGGACCAGTGAAAGCGACGACGAGTATAGCCTGGACTATGGCCTTGCATTGGCGAAAAGAGCCGTCAATGCTGGCATGGCACTAATGGTTGACTTGCACTATAGCGATACATGTAAGTAGGATGTACAAGCCTCCCTTGTACTTCTGCTGATAATTACTGCAGGGGCTGATCCATCCAAACAAGGTTGATATGCTGAGTTTGCACTGAGTCTGTCGTTCTGACCGTCCGTAAAGGAATACCCTCGGCTTGGGATGAAGATTTGGACTCCCTGAACACGTCGATATACACGTAAGTTCAAGTCCCTTTCAGTAGTACATCTGTATTGATTCATTGATAAGATATACCCTTGATCTTGTTAACGCATTCATCGACCAAGGGACACCTATAGATTACATTCAGGTACATTCCCTTGCGTGTGTGTCTACAACAACTTCAACCCTGCTCCTTTGGCCCCCAGATTGGCAACGAAATTAATGGCGGTATCCTCTGGCCAACTGGAGAGGTATCAGTCAATGGGTACGAGCCGCTCTCCGAATTGCTCAATTCGGCGGTCAGCGCTGTCCGACAAGCATCGTCAACGACAAAGACCGTTATCCACTTGGCTAATGGCTGGGATGAAGACAGTGTCTTGTATTTCTACAAGAACATATTTTATCAAGGCGCACTGGAGCTTGAAGATGTCGATGTCATGGCATTTTCCTTCTATCCCTTCTATGATGAGGGTGCCACGTTATCAGCTCTCAAGTCCAGTCTTAGCTCTGTTGTTTCTACGTACGCCAAGGTGAGTGTATCATAAGCCAGGGAAGATCGATCTCAATGTTGTATAGGACATCATGATTGTTGAGACCGACTGGCCGTATGAGTGTTCTTCCGTTACTTTGACCGAGAGTATTTCTGTTTCCGCTTCTGGACAAGAAACTTGGGTAGGTTCAATATAAGCCTAGTGGGTCATATAACTCACCTCTTACTAGATGTCCGACATTAAGAGTATTTTGGAAGACTTATCTGGCAACCATGGGATTGGTCTCTTCTACTGGGAACCTGTTGGATTGGCAACGCTGGTTGGTCATTCAAATCATCATTTTTATATTAGTTAACCTTACAAATCCTCCCAGGTCTTGGTTCGTCCTGCGAAGTGAGTCTGAGTATTCTTTACAACCAAGTTATCCGTATTGACTGCTCTTTTAGGATAACCTTTTAGTGGATAGCTCGGGGCATCCAGAGATTTCTATGTCGGTATTT
>JANDKJ010000497.1:0-30962 GCA_028551335.1 Armillaria sp. CMW 4456 | reverse complement strand
TCGGGTTCACCAACTTCTATCAATGGTTTATTCGCGACTACAGTAAGATAGTACAACCAATGACGAAACTGATGGGAAAGGAACCATGAATATGGGGAGCGGCGCAGCAGCAGGCATTTGAGGAGCTGAAGAGTAAGTTAGCCAAGGACATGGTGCTGGCCATACCGACGGATGAAGGGAAGTTTAGGATCAAAGCAGATTCTAGTGAGGGAGTGATCAGGGCAGTGCTATTGCAACAACAAGGCACCATCTGGAGGCCAGTAGCTTTCCTCTCCAAGGCCCTCATGGTGACCAAGTGGAACTACAAGATCTATGACAAAGAGTTACTCGCCATCATGCATGCCCTTGGTGAGTGGAGGCATTATCTCATGGGGGGCATAGAGATATTCGAGATCTGGTCAGACCACCAGAACCTCCAATACTTCTGGCAACCACAAAAGCTAAACCGCCGACAAGCCCGATGGGTCACGGAGCTGGCTGAATACCACTTTACCCTGCACCATAAACCGGGAACAGCCAATCGCAAGGCTGACCTCCTGAGCCAAAGGGCCGACCACGACCAGGGTGGCAACAACAATCGGGAGACCATCATCCTACCGGACAGATACTTCATAACACGGGAACACCTCTGAGCTTTACAAATGCCGACAAGGGGAGAGATAGAAGAGAGGATTGAGAAGGAGACACAGGACACCACCCACTGGGACAGAGGCATCGCCGACTCGCTCGCCCATGCACGAGGAATCGAGCGGTGGGAAGGGCTGCTCTTCTATGATGGCAGGATCTATGTACCCCGCGAAGCCACACTTTGCAGCGACATAATCTCGTACCACCATGACCACATCACCGCGGGACACCCTGGGATAGCCAAAACCAAGGAGCTCGTACAATGCGACTACTGGTGGCTGAACTTGGGAAAGGACGTCGAGAGATACGTCAGGGGATGCGAGGCTTGCCAACGAACCAAGACCACAACGCAACCCAAGCCGGCTCCATTGCACCCCAATGAAGTCCTGGACAAGCCGTGGGCCCACATCTCAGTAGACATGATAACGGGCCTGCCGAAGTCGAATGGCCACGATGCCATCCTCCTCATCATCGACCGATTCTCCAAACAAATCGTCCCAATTGCATGCGACACTGAATTATCATCGCAAGGATGGGCCAAGAATCTTACGAGACCACATATATGTGCAGCACAGCATGCCATCAAAGGTCATAAGCGACCGAGGGCCACAGTTCGTCTCAAAATTCCTTAAGGAACTATACCGACTACTCGACATCAAAGGCAACCCCTCCACTGCATATCACCCACAGACCGACAGACAGACAGAACGCATGAATCAAGAAGTTGAAAATACCTTCGCCTCTTCATTAACCATCGACAAAACGACTGGGCAGACTGGCTACCACTGGCCGCCTTCCAACACAACAACCGAATTCACTCCGCGACCGGGAAAAGCCCGTTCTTTGTCAACTATGGGTGCCACCCCTGAGTAGACCACAGACAGCACCCCATAGAGAATACAACCCCTAGAGCCACCAATTTGCTGCAGAAATGAAGAAGATACATGACGAAACCAGGGCTGCACTAGAGAAGGCCACACAACAGATGAAGGCTATGTATGACCATCACAAACGACCATCCATCTGCTACCAGGTTGGTGACAAGGTGTGGCTGGACATGACAAACCTACACCTACCCTACCCCAAGAAAAAGCTTGACAACAAATGCATAGGTCCCTTCCCAATCATCAGTGCCATAGGACCCTCCGCATACAAACTCAAACTACCAGCGACATGGAGGATACACCCGGTCGTTAACAAGTCCCTCCTAACACCCTATACCGTACCAAGCTTCCCATTGCAGACGACAATACCACCACCCCTGCCAGATATAATCAACAATGAGGAGGAGTATGAGGTAGAAGCAATCGTCAACAGCAGGCAAAGGAGAGTTAGAGGAAAGAAGAACCAACCATCATGGACCATAACAGACTATCTAGTCAAATGGAAGGGATACTCCGACAAAGAAAACCAATGGGTATGGGAGGACTTACTCAACCATGCAACAGATGCAATCGCAGACTTCATAAAATCACAACAACAACAACCAAGCCAGCAGTTGGGATGACTGCCTTAATTGGGGGGTAATGTCATGATTTTAACCCCTGTCGCATCTACTACTTAACCCCAGACCGTATACTACCGCTCGTATGCGCTTATTTAGGTGCCGGTGTTTGGCCAGCGAGAAGAGTCCGAGGCCAACAGCTGAGTGAAGCCTAATGGTACATTCAAAGAGAGTCCTAAACCAAAGGTCGAAGATAGGGAGAGAATCAATGGGGTTAGACGAGTGAATGAGAAGGTACCATTACGCGGCTAAGTGGGTGATGGGGTCATGACATTCTTAGGGGCCAAACATAGGTGGCTATGCAATCAAATTCATAGATGCAACTGGGGTTAGGGTCTGTAAAATCATGACATTACCCCCCTGTTAAGGCAGTCATCCCGACTGCTGGCTAACTTGACGTTGTTGCGATTTTATGAAGTCTGCGATTGCATCTGTTGCGTGTTCGAGTAGGTCTTCCCTTACCCATTGGTTTTCTTCATCAGAATAGCCCTTCCATTTGACTAGATAGTCTGTTACTAGTCTCGATGGTTGGTTCTTCTTTCCTCTAACTCGTCTTTGTCTGCTGTCGACGATTGCTTCTATTTCATATTCTTCTTCGTCGTTGATAATGTCTGGCAGGGGTGGTGGTGTTGTTGTCTGGGATGGGAATGCTGGTGGTATGTAGGGGGTTAGTAGGGATTCATTAATGACTGGGTGGATCTGCCATGTAGCAGGTAGTTTGAGTTTGTATGCAGAGGCTCCTACTGTGGCAAGGATTGGGAAGGGTCCTACGCATTTGTCGTCGAGTTTTTTCTTGGGGTGCGGTAGGTGTAGGTTTGTTGCATCCAGCCATACCTTGTCACCGACCTGGTAGTGGATGGATGGTCGTTTGTGATGGTCGTATGTGGTTTTCATCTGCTGTGCTGCCTTTCTCTAGTGCGGCCTGGTTTCGTCATGTATCTTCTTCATCTCTAGCAGCAAATTCATGGCTCTGGGCATTCTGCTTCTGTGAGGGGCACTGTCGGCAACTATTCGGGGTGGCGTCCATAGTTGACAAAGAACAGGCTTTTCCCGGTTGCTGAGTGGATGCGGTTGTTGTGTTGGAAGGCGGCTAGTGGTAGCCAGTCTGCCCAGTCGTTTTGTCGATGGTTGATAAAGAGGCGAAGGTACTTTTTCGACTTCTTGGTTCATTCGCTCCATCTGTCCATCGGTCTGGGGGTGGTATGCAGTGGAGGGGTTGCCTTTGATGTCGAGGAGTCGGTATAGTTCCTTAAGGAATTTTGAGACGAATTGGGGCCCTCGGTCACTTATGACCTTCGAGGGCATGCCATGGTGTGCGTATACATGGTCTCATAGGATTTTGGCCCATCCTTGCGATGATAGTTCAGTGTCGCATGCGACTGGGATGATTTGTTTGGAGAATCGGTCGACGATGAGGAGGATGGCATCGTTCCCATTTGACTTGGGGAGGCCCGTCATCATGTCGACTGAGATGTGGGTCCATGGCTCAGTCAGGATCTCGTTTGGGTGTAGCGGGGCCGGCTTGGGGCGCGTTATCGTCTTGGTTCTTGGCAAGCCTCACATCCCTTGACATATTTCTCGACATCCTTTCCCAGGTTCAGCCACCAGTAGTCGCGTTGTACGAGCTCTTTGGTTTTGGCGATCCCAGGGTGTCCTGCCATGATATGGTCATGATGGTAGGAGATTATGTCGCCTCGGAGTGTGGTTTCAGGGGGAACATATATCCTGCCATCATAGAAGAGCAGTCCTCCTCGCTGCTCGATTCCTCGGGCATGGCTGAGTGAGTCGGCGATTCCTTTGTCCCAGTGGGCTGAGTCCTTCGTCGCCTTCCTCGATCCTCTCTTCCACTTCCCCCCTTGTCGGCATCTGTAGGGCTCAGATGTGTGCTCCCGCATTACGAAGTATTGATCTGGGAGTACGACAGTTTCTTGGTTGTCATTTCCTCCCTGGTCATGGTCGGCTCTTCGACTCAGGAGGTCGGCCTTGCGGTTGGCCGTTCCCAGGTTTGTGGTGTAGGGTGAAATGGTATTCAGCCAGCTCTGTGACCCATCGGGCTTGTCGTCGGTTTAGCTTTTGTGGTTGTCAGAAGTATTGGAGGTTCTGGTGGTCGGACCAGATCTCGAACGTCTGTGCTGCCCCCATGAGGTAGTGCCTCCATTCGCCAAGGGCATGCATGATGGCCAGTAGCTCCTTGTCGTAAATCTCATAGTTCCGCTCGGTCACCATTAGGGCCTTGGAGAGAAACGCTACCGGTCTCCAGGCAGTGCCCTGCTGTTGTGATAACACTGCGCCGATCGCCCCTTCACTGGAGTCAGCTTCGATCCTGAACTTCCCCTTGTCCGTCGGTATGGCCAACACTACGTCCTCCGCCAGCTTGCGCTTCAACTCCTCGAATGCCTGCTGCTGTGCTGCTCCCCATACCCATGGTTCCTTCCCCATCAGCTTCATCATTGGTCGTACGATCTTGCTATAGTCTCGGATGAATCGTCGATAGAAGTTCGTGAATCCGAGGAACGACTGTAGCTCCTTCTTCTTGGTGGGTACGGGCCACTCGGTGATCCCTTT
The DNA here is from genome assembly GCA_028551335.1 of Armillaria sp. CMW 4456. Taxonomy (NCBI): domain Eukaryota; kingdom Fungi; phylum Basidiomycota; class Agaricomycetes; order Agaricales; family Physalacriaceae; genus Armillaria; species Armillaria sp. CMW 4456. The sequence goes on along the minus strand of JANDKJ010000497.1, from coordinate 26,266 downwards.
GGTCTTTACAGCATCCATGCGGATGGCTCCTTCGCTGATGATAACTCCCTAGGTACTCCGTCTCGAGCGTCTCGAACTCGCACTTCTCCACCTTGAGGTATAGGTGGTGCTTTCGTAGGGTCTTCAGCACTTCCCATACCAGGCGTCGGTGTTCTGCCCGGCTGCTGGACATGATGAGGATGTCATCGAGGTAGATGGTCACCTTGCCGGTGGCTATCAGCTCGCAGAAGATGTCATTCATCATCCATTGGAAGGTGGCCGGTGAGTTTGTTAGTCCGAAAGAACATCACAGTCGGCTCAAAGAGTCCCATGGTTGGTGCGGAAGGCCGCCTTCCATTCGTCTCCCTCCTTTATGCGCACGTTGTTATATCCCCACCGGACGTCCAGCTTGGTGAAGTAGCAGGACCCCTTCAGCTTGTCCATCAGCTCAGAGATGAGCGGGAGCGGGTATCGATTTTTGATCGTCATCTCATTGAGCTTTCGGTAGTCCTGCACCGGTCGGAGCTTCCCATCCTTCTTCTTGACGAAGAAGAAGGGGGATGCCATGGGCGACTTGCTGGCTCGAATCCTGCCAGTGGCTAGGTTCTCATCGAGGAAATGGTCCAGCTCCTCCTGCTCTCATGGGCTGAGGGGGTACACCTTGCAGTCTAGGGTGGCCTTCGCGTTTGGGATTAGTTCGATCACATGGTCCCATGGTTTGCGCACAGGTAATTCGTCGAAGCTTTCTTTGGCAAATAGGTCCTTAAAGTCTCGACACCACTCAGGGACCATTTCCTCGAAGGTCCGCTCGGGTCGGGTCGCATAGTCCGAGGCGGCGAGGTCATTCACGACATGCGCTCGCAGCCTTATTTCCTCGGTCATGTCGACGGCGAGGATTGTGTCTCCTTCCTCAAGTTCTTCATCCCACCTGTCTGTTTCATCGGCATCAGGGGGGGTGAGGGGGTTCTGTCGGCATTGGCAGCGGGCAAAGGTGATCTTGCCCGTGCTCCAGTTGACGAAGGGGTTGTGTCGGACAAGCCAGTCATGGCCTAGGAAGACATCCTTGTCTCCTAGGTCAGTGACTGCAAGGTCTATTCGCTTCGTCATGGTCGCCAATTCAGAGGCGTACTTCGACGAATGCATTGATCTCGCCAGCCTGGTTTCTGGTTCCATCGGCATTGAATACTGGTATGGGGTGGGCCATGGCTCGGGTGGCGAGGTTGTGTTTCTCGACGAAGGCCCGGTTGATGGAGCTTCCGGTGCACCCGCTGTCCACCAGGGCCACTGTGTCAATGGTCTTCCTTCTTTCCAACGTCTCCAGCTGGATTGGTACGAGTAGATCCTTCCCGCATGCCTGGGTAGCGTGAACGAAGCGTCGCGGCTGTTTGAGTTCTTCGAGCCATTCTAAGGCCTTCAACCGTTGAGCAGCTCAGAGGCGCCGAATGAGGTCGTCGGTGACTTCCCACTGGCAGTCCTTGTGCACCCAGCACCTTAGGGTGCCAGTTGCAGCGGGCATGACTGCGAAGAGGGAGCGCCAGACCCATTCAGCGCCCCAAGGCTTGAGCCACTCCTTGGGGTCATGGGGGTATTCGGGTGTGGGCACCGGCTCGGGTGGTTGTTTGTCAGTGGTGAGTCCAATGATGGCGCCCGTCGCTGAGTCCCAATGGCGCATGGTCCACCTTCCGTCTTTGAAGTGATACGGGAAGGAGGGGTGTGGGATAGATACTTTGCTCGTCGTATGGGGCGTGCAGGCCCCCGTTCAGCCCCCATCGCTAGCTGGGTTAGCAGCTTTGTTCTTGCTCACTGGGACACTTGCGACCTGTGGTGAGGGCTCCCCTGCTAACTCTACTGCCAGGGTCGGGGTCACCTCGGCCATGCCCTTGGCAGGTAGCCTAAGGCTTCTGGCAGGTTCGGCTGGTACGGTTGCAGGGACAGTCGCGTGTCTCCGTTCCTGCCGGTCCTTCGGCTGCCTGCGGTTCGACTCTTTTTGTTTAAGCATAGGTGTATTTGGCTTTTCGGGTCCTACATTTCACGTATAAGTACTAGTACAAGATGTCAATGACACACTATCATATTCTTTTCGGGCCGGTAGCGCGGAGTCGTTTGCATGCCAGCCTACTCTTTTACTTCCTCGACCCTTGAGGTCAACACCAAGTCTTCTGGTGCGGTGCTATATTCGTCTTCATATCGGCTAATGATCTCGCGTATCTGGGCGTGAGTCCTAATCCGTCGGAGTTTTTCTTCTTCAGCTGTCGGGCACCTTTTCGCTATGTGCCCCTTCTCGTTACAGTTATAACATCTTCCCTTCATCGCGGGCTCGGAGTCGGTCAACGTCCATGGGGCGCCCTTGCCCGCTGTAAGTCGTCCCCATCCCGGTCCTCCTGTCACCGGGGGGTGTCGTTGTTGGTGCTGGTTGGTTCGTGGACTGGGGCGGCTTGGCGGGGTGAGTGGTCGCTGTGGTCCGGCCCGGGTGTAGCATACTGTTCACGACCTTATTGCGCTGTCGGTGCTCGTCGTTATTCTTTATACGGTTCTTCCATTCGTAGTAGCCATTTGGCACTAATATGCCGATATCTGAAATTTGGTTCACCATCCCCTCAGGAACCCCGGCCTTCAGGGCCATAGTCAGCTGGTCTCGTTCGCCGGTCGCGTCTCGAAGCCCAGCCTTGACGGCCAGATTCTCGAGTTTTTGGAAGTACTCGGTCGCGGTCTCCTTCCCAACCTGCCATTTTAAGTTTAGCATGGCCGTGTGGTGTTTTTCCTTAACGGCCAGGTCTTCGAAATGGGAGGTGAGGGCCCGCTGGAAGTCGATCCACGACAGGAATCGATGGTGGCCTCTGGTTCGGGAAATGAGGTTGCATTGGAGGGTGACGAACCAGTCTTTAGCATTGTCGATCATGTGGGAAACGGCGAACACAACTTTGTTGGCGTCGGCGAAGTATCCGGCGAACGTCTGGAAATAGAGCTCGCAGTCGCAAATAAAGCGCTGAATGTTGTCTGATTTGCCAGAGAAGGGGTCAGGGGTCTTTACGAGGATGGGTTTTACGTTTAATTGGAAATCGCTGAGGACTATGTTCGGTCCGGGGTTAGTGGGCGGCATCCTGGGTGGACAGCTGGGGTAGTCTGGTAACGAGGCGAGATCTGGGTCATGTGAGGGATGAGGCAAGCCGTCGCCATGCCCTTCTTCCGGTATCCATCCTGGGTTTGGCTTGCTGGTGGCGAGCTCGGCTCGAACCACCTTAAGCTCCCTCTCAAGTCTTACGGCTAGTTCTTTCTTCTTCTCCCTCTTCTCCCAGGACCCGGTGGAGTCCTGCGAGGGGTCTCGTCTTCCTTCCGGCGGCTGGGTCTCGCTTCGTGGCCTTCGCTTGACTCCTCCCTGCAGGGGTGGCTGCGCATGGGAGGGTCCAGCAGACTCTGGTCCGGCTGCAGCGATCAGCGTGATTCGGTAATTTCTGTCGGCCTGGTTAATATAGTCGGCGGCCCTAGTTTTGGCCGTATTGATTCTTTGTCACGTGATGAGATCCTCATCTCGTGGATTCGTTCGTTCTCCCACTGGCCCTTTGGCTGGGAAGGAAGTAAGATATCGGTATTGATCTGCTGCTAAATTTAAAAAATACTCCCATACCTTCTCCGGGGTGTCCATGACGCTCGTCAGCTGTGCTGGTGCCGGATCAGCTATTTGTATATACGCTTCTACTTCATCCCACTCAATTGCTTCTTTGGCCCTACTCATCGTCGGTGAGGTCGATACGTGGGTTAGAGTACCTGGACCCGAGGAAAGAGTGAAGGGGTCAGGGAAGAGCCCCAGCTCCACTGGTGTCGGAGTTGATTCCTCCATCGCTATCGGTGTCGCCGGGGGATCGAATGGGAGGAATGAGGTCTCGCTCGCTGGGAGACTGACTGCTGGGGCTGGGGCTGGGGCCGCTGGTATGATTGAGGACGGGGGCGGGCTGACTGGTGCTTGGGAAGGGGACACGGGGGTCACCCACAGGGGACTGGGCGGACTCGTGGGGGGTGAGGAATGGGGATTGAGTGCTGGGGGTGGAGTGGTCAGAGGGAAAGCGCCCGGGGCCTGTTGAGAGTCGCGGGATGACCGGCTCGTTTGTGAGGGTCAGCGCTGGTATGGATGATGGTGATAAGGAGATGTAGTCGATGTAGACGGGGGGTTGGAGGGTGTCACTGGAGGCTCGGGCATGGGAGGGTCCAGCAGAGGGCTGGTTGGATGTGTCGCCTCGTACTCTCTGATTACCTGTTCGGCACTCGTCCCTGCCCCGAATAACCCTTGCGTCCTGTGCATGCTGGTAGAAGTCTGCAAGGTCCACGCGAGCAGGGGATCGGGGGAGGGTTGCAGCAGCGTCGCTGCCTGGATTTCCTCTGGTGGGATGTACCGGGGGATCCGGGAGGGCTGAGGAGGGGGCGGGGCTGGACGATGGGGGGTAGGCATGTCGGGGTCGGGCGAGGATGGGATGGGGCGTCGCTGGCCGAGGTGGAAGCGCTCTTTCCACATTCTCATTGACCTCTGGGTCCTGAGTGAGGTCTGGTCCAGCTCCAAGGGCTGGCCCGTGCCCTGCCCTTCATGGGAAGATGACATAGAATCTGTTAAAGAAGGCGATAAAAGGGAGGAGGCAAGTTTTGATAACTTGGTAGTAGTAGTAGAGGATCCCTAGCAGAGCTAGGAGCCCAATGACGGCGGGGATAGCGAGTACGGCTAGGCTTGGGGCAGTGGACATACGGTCTTTTCCTTCACGTCGAGTGTGTAAGGAAAAGAGGGTGAGGAAGCCTTGAGCTAATTGTTAGACCCAACCTTCACGTGACTCTAACAATGACAAACAACCGGCTACTTCGTGCTCGAGTAACACCAGTGCATCAACCTGTTAGTGTGAAGTCGAGACTAATGTCTTGACTCTTTGGCTTATGAGTGTGGAGTGAGTTTCGAGTAAGTTGGTATAAATTAACTTAGCTTGAGGCTGGGGTTTTACCAGTGCGAGCCATGCTACTTAAATACAGGAGTTGTATACTACTGTTGTCCGTTATTTAGGCGCTGGTGTTTGGCCAGCGAGAAGAGTCTGGAGCGTCAGCTGGGCGAGTCATAATAGTACATTGAAAGAGAGTCCCAAAAATGGCGAAGGGTAGCATAGATATCGAGCAAATCAAATGGAGTTAGATGAGTAGAAGAGCGAGGTGCTGACTGAGCGGCTAGATGATATGTCTGGGGTTAGGGTAAAGATAGGGGCAGTCTTGTGATGCAATTAGGGGTTAAAATTGTGACACTCCCTTCTATGAAAATTCCATATGGAGGACTGCAAAGCCGTTGCAGTCCCACTTGACCCATCCACACAGCTCTCACACGAGCAGTGCCCTTCTCCATCAGATCAGGAAGCCATTGCTGACATGCACGACATCCCATGCAGGGAGCTAATCGGAGGATTAGTCTGGCTTGCCACAGCCACATGTCCAGATTTAGCATTCACTGTTTGTATCCTCTTGCAATTCGTCAATAACCCCAGGCGTGCACACTGGAATGCAGCAAAGCATGTGCTCCAATACCTGAAGGGTACTCAGACCCTGAGCCTAACGTATGGTGCATCAAACGAGACCCTAGGGCTTGATATCTTTGGAGATGCTGATGGAATGTCATTGGAGACGAGAAAAGCAGTAACAGGGTACGTACTCATTCTGAATGGTGCTGCTGTTTCCTGGTCATCGAAACAGCAAGAAATCGTCACTTTGTCCACCACAGAGGCCGAGTATATTGCCCTGACATCCACAGCCAAGGAGGCATTGTGGTTCTGCATGTTGATGTCAGAATTATTTGGCACGATTGACTTTCCACTCACTATTTATAGCGACAATCAATCAGCTATCTCTCTCACACATGCAGGACTTGGACAGTATCATGCACGCATGAAGCACATCGACGTTCGATATCATTTTATTCGAGACAAGATACAATCAGGAATATTCAATGTAGTCTACTGTCCCACAAACGAGATGATGGCTGACATTCTTACCAAGGCACTGGCCTCATTCAAATTCAAACCACTCATTCAGAAGCTTGGAATGATTTCGGCTTGAGGGGGAGTGTCGGTGGAGCAAGCTGACTTAGCACGGAACTCGAGTACGGATCATATCCATAGTATGAACACTTTGTAGTTGCATCACAGCTTGAACAACATCTAGCATAGTCTGTAGTTAGTCTAGGACACTCGAAGAACGAACCAGAACATTTACGAAGAGTATAAAAACATTGTATTCATACTACATAATATACAAGCTTTCTATCTACCATCTATTGCTGCTAACAGGCTCCAAGTACCATAGACCTCCCAATAGTATGTCCCATAGGTTCATTCCTCTCTTTCTTAGGAATGACCCCACGATGTTACTCAGAAATTCACCTGAATGGGGACATCACTTTGAGAACACCTGATCACCAGTGAATGGTGCTCCTCTGTCCCCCAAGTTGCCGCCCATCGAGTAAAGTCACAAGAAGCAATGTGACAACACGAAAACAAATACACAAACCTTCTTGCTTCCATTAGCGTCAGGTCGCCGACAATTATCTAACTAATGCTGTGATCCCGATGGGGAAGTGCTAGATCCCTTGATTGACTTTGCTCTTCACTTGGTACGTAGACATTCCATGCTGCTCACAGGATGGCCGACATTTCATGCTGCCAAGGCTGTGAACCTGTAGATATTGTTAAATCGTGTTAAGATGTCTTTTCATCTATACGAAAGCACACACTTCTTGAAGAGAGACTAATAGAGGGATACTAGCGGCCTGAACTTGGACTCATGAGGCCATGTAACACATATTACATAGCTACCCTCAGGCTACAGCTGTGTCACAGCCTTGTGTTGTTTACCCCTGCAGAACGCCTCATGTGCGGTGTGCTGGCCATCCTCGTCCTACATCACCCTTCTGGTACATCCACAGAGGTTTTCTGTGAACCTCCAGCAGAGCAGCGGAAGCAACATTCAACGATCCGATCGGTGGAGATGTACAGAATCGGAGGCACGTGTGCTATTTTCTCTGCTCGTTAAAATCTAACAATTATTGATTCAGATGAGAATTGGGTTGTAAAGGCCATCTCTCTGCGCACACGATTGTTTGACGCAGATCCAATCAATGTGGTTACACCTGCAAGGAAGCGTCGTAAACTACATTCCTTGACATATACTCCCGTTCCTTCTGGCGCTGATAACTTTACAACTGCCCTCGTTCCCGAGTCAGTGACGCCTTCATTCTCCACCCTACCCCTTACACCAACACTTCAAACAACTCAGCCGCAACTGCTTGAGTGCGAATGGAAATACACGGAGTCTTGGGGAACAAGAAGTTCCCCATGTCATTTATCCTACACTATTGACAAACAGAAGCAAACAGGAGCATCCCCCATCCTCGATACGGTAGAACCCTGGATATCGCAACCACCATGTAAGAAGAGAGGTGTTTTAGAGGAAGTGATTCTGGTGCCGGACCCATTTACCAGCAACATCAACATTCACCCTTCTGCAGGAGATGAAGGTCGGAAGAATGAAATAGGATTCCCTCTGCATAGCTCTCACATCAGCTATTCACTGGAACAGGCTATTATAGAACCGCTTCTCAGCATGTACACACGAGAACTGAGACCCTGGCATATTCCCAATGACACCACAAACAGATTGGTGAAGCAGGTCATATGGGCACTTTCTGAGTCTGATGACCAGCTTGCAGGTATAATGGCTAAGGAAGCACAATCCACTTTAGATTTTCTCCAGGATGTAGGAGCCGTTATCTGTCTCAGACCTTTTTCAATAACTCAATACTGGGTAGCTTCTAGATATACAGGGTCTTCTGTTGCTATACAAACATACTTTGCTCAAAACTTCCCTCAAGTTATTGCGCATGTATGACTGCGTTCCTCGATGTATCATGCTCAGAGGGTTCAAAAAGAACGGCGATTATCCGTTTTCTCTAGGGCAATTTGGAGAGGTATGGAGAGGTGAGGTCAGAGGAACGGAAGTAGCTGTCAAGCAAGCAAGGATATTCACAAATCATAGTAATATTGTCATGATTTTAACCCTTAATTGCATCACGAGACTACCCCTATCCTCACCCTAACCCCAGACCTACCGTCTTTGCTGCTCAGTCAGCGTCTTGCCTTTCCCACTCGTCTAACTCCGTCCGATTCGCTCGCTATCTATGCTATCCCTCGCCACTTTTGGGACTCTCTTTCAACGTACTACAAGCTTCTGTCCCATGCCTTCGTCATGATTGTGAAAGCCCCTCGCATGCTCGGGCCTTTCACAATCTTGACTGCAGCATGGAACTTCAGCTTGTTGGGGCCTGCCCCAAACCCGGCTCATTACTCCACTGGATATGCAATTCTATCTAAGTACATTTACCAAATTGCACCAGCAATCTACCTTTTATTCATCAGTTAAGTACAAATCAATCCATATTATTAATATATCTGCCTGTTCTTAGTAGACATGATTAACATCAGTATCTCAAACCATAGATAGCTCAACTCTGTACCTATACATATCTATCTGCTTAACCTATCAATGACATGTTTCAATTATCTATAAATCAAGTTCCATAGTGAAGGGACAGTGTAACAGTCTATATCCATGGGTTTACACAATATTTTTAGGTTCAATCTAATGAATCTGGCCCCTTTGACATATTCAATAATACAAAGGCATTTCATATCTGCCTTGATATATATATAGGGAATAGCATGGGTAACCTATAGGTATCCTAAGCCATACCCATACTCATACCTGCCAACCTGTGGATCATAATAGGAAAGCTTAGATGGTATGTCCATTGCTATGATATCATGTCTTACTGTTTCATTGCCATTATGGACAATTGTATATAGTCTCCCTCCTCAGCTGTTTCATCTCCTTGAACATCTAAGAGTGAGTTTATTTTATGTTTATATTATATTAGTACTTAACATATCTGTAAAATTACAGTCTTATGTATCTACAGGTCAGTTAGATAGATATACAGCTTACAACAGGTATCTCTCAGGTCATAGATACCTAATGCCTGTACCCATATATACCCACCCATCTGACCCACCAGGTTTTGCAAAGCTATGCTGTTTCCTATATACATGCTATTTACTCACCAAAAATCAAACATTTAAAAATGACACAGATTAGCATGTATTCTTTTAAAAACATTGCAGCACAACTTCTTTCTGACATTCCAGATGCACAAAAAATGAAAATGGCATACACAGATATTCCAAAATACCAGAACGAAAGCCCTACTATCTAATGTCTTTTAGTGATACACTATTTATAAATGCACAGTATATATCCCTTCTTTTAAGATCACTGATTTTGACTCAATTCTGGTTCATCAAGAATGCAAAAGTATCTATGCAATCTCTAAAAGCCTTAATATTTTAGAGGATTATCTAATAAAAGAAAATGAAAAACAGGTTACTTTTGCAAACCTATTAGCTCCAACACCTTGGCTGTCAGATGAACAAAGTATTAAATATTAGAGGTTATCCATATGTTATATGATATTGCATCTGAATTTACTCTCTTATTATTTCATATACTATCACTATCTATTTTCTCTGTCTTTCTCCTACCTCATAGATCCCTTATAAGTAGAAACTATGCACACTTGCATATCTCAGTTATTATACATACACTGTGCCTGACTGAGATACATATTGGAGAATATCCATTTGATATCCATATGTCTTAGTATTTTACCCACTGTTTAATTAGTATCTACTTTTACTTTTCTTTATATACATGCCCCTTATATTCTCAATCATATCCCCATAAAACTATTGAATGCATTAAAGGTAGCACATATTTTTTATTTGGAGCAAATACATTAATCATTTTGTCTACATTGCACCAACTGAGGTATATATCTTACTATTCAATTTACTGTCCCATCACTTACAATTACTCTTAGTTCTTACCATTTATTCTTTGTCAATAGGTACAGTAGTACTGTCAATCTACAGTCATTTTGTCTATATTGAACTGACTCAGTTGTTACCATTTATTCTACATCAATAGTATGTTGTCTCTCATTACTACTTTATTCATATTACTTGCATTGCTTGTAGATACTTATATATATTCTTTGTCCATTATTAAAATAGCAATACTCCTTCAAGATTAGATTTATCAAATTAAGCAATGAGTTGTTCTCTGTTGCCTTAATCTATTACATAAATAATGTACTAAAAGAGTGCTAAAGACAGCAGCAAAATATCTCTTAATGTCAAATTCTTAATTCTGCATGAATTTCAATTTATTAGTTGCATAGTTTAGAGATTTTCATCTGGAATCATGTAATAAATATTAAATATAGTCTTATTGTATATGACAAAAAATAAAAGAAGCAGTAGAAATGGTTCAGTGGCTGTTGAGCAATGAAAAGTGGCTGAAAAGCAAACTGTGGGAACTACCTTCCTAAGTGGTAAGGTATCCCAAATGAGTCACTATCAGCTTATATAAGTATTGAGGCACCTAATGAAAATGCGGGAATTAAGTGCCTAAAAGAGCGTTCCAGCTGCTTTGTCATGCTTAAGTAAATATCTTTGTAATGAGCTGACTAACATTCCCTTAGAAACTAACAAAGCCAAATACCTATGTGTTTTAATATATAGATTATGATTCGTCCAGCTGACACTCCGGACTCTTCTCGCTGGCCAAACACTGGTGCCTAAATAGTGTACAACAGTAGTATACGATCTGTGTATTTAAGTAGGACGGCTTGCACTGGTAAAACCCCAGCCTCGAGCTAAGTTAAAGCTATACCAACTTACTCGAAAACTCACTCCACTCCTAAGTCAAAGGGCTGAGAACCTTAGTCTTGACTTCATGCTAACAGGTTGACGCACCGGTGTTACTCGAACGCGAAGTAGCCGGTTGTTTGTCATTGTTAGAGTCACGTGAAGGTTGGGTCTAACAATTAGCTCGAGGCTTCCTCACCCTCTTTTCCTTACATGCTCGACATGAAGGAAAAGACCGCATGTCCACTGCACCAAGCCTAGCCGTACTTGCCATCCCCGCCGTCATTGGGCTCCTAGCTCTGCTAGGAATCCTCTACTATTACTACGAGATCATTCGCATTTGTCTCCTCTCCTTCATTGCCTTCTTTAACAGATTCTATGTCATCTTCCCGTGCAGAGCAGGGCACGGACCAGCCCTTGGAGCCGGACCAGACCTCCCTCAGGACCCAGAAGTCGGCGAGGACGTGGAAAGAGTGTTTCCACCTCAGCCAGCGATGCCCCACCCCGTCCTCGCCTGACCCCAACATGCCTATCCCCCATCGTCCAGCCCCGCCCCCTCCTCGACCCTCCCGGATCCCCCGGTACATCCCACCAGAGGAGATCCAGGCAGCGACACCGCTGCAGCCCTCCCCCGATCCCCAGCTCGCGTGGACCTTGCCGACTTCTATCGGCGTGCACGAGACGCAAGGGTTATTCAGGGCAGGGACGAGCGCCGAACAGGTAATCAGAGAGTACGAGGCGACACACCCGACCAGCCCACTGCCGGACCCTCCCACGCCCGAGCCTCTAGCGACACTCTCTGACCCCCCATCTATGTCGATTATATCTCCTTATCATCATCATCCATACCCGCGCCAACCCTCACAAACGAGCCGGTCATCCCACGAATCTCGACAAGCACTGGGCGCTTTCCCTCTGACCACTCTACCCCTAGCACCCAGTCCCCCTTCCTCACCCCCCACGAATCCGCCCAGTCCCCTGTGGGTAACCCCAGCATCCCCTTCCCAAGCATCACCCACAACCATACCGGTGGCCCCAGCCCCACTCCCAGCAGTCAGTCTCCCAGCAAGCGAGACCTCATTCCTCCCATTCGATCCCCAGGCGACACCGACAGTGACGGAGGGATCAACTCCGACACCAGCAGAGCCGGGGCTCTTCCCCGATCCCTTCGCTCTTTCCTCGGATCCGGCTACGCCAACCCATGCATCGACCTCACCGACAACGAGTAGGGCCAAAGAAATGGTCATGTGGGATGAGGTGGAATCGTATATACAATTAGCCCAGCCAACGATAGCAGAGCTTACCGCTATCCCCGACACCCTGGAAGGTGTATGGGAGTATTTTCTTAATTTAGCCGCTGATCAATACCGATATATTGCTAGCGTCCCGACCAACAGGACAACAGGAGAAAGAACAGACCCACGAGACCAGGGAGTTCTAACCCGAGAACTCCTCAACGAGGCTAAGACACGTGCTGCCCACCAAATAAACCATAACGACGAAAACTACCGAATCACGCTTATAGCTGCAGCCAGACCGGAATCCGCCAGTCCTTCTTCCCATATGCAGCCGCCCCTGCAGGGAGGCGTTGAAAGAAGACCACGAGGCAGGGCGCAGCCCCCAGAAGGGAGGCGAGACCCCTCGCAAGACTCCACTGGATCATGGGAGAAGAGGGAGAAGAAGAAGGAGCTAGCCGTAAAGCTCGAACGGGAGCTTAAGGCGGTTCGAGCCGAGCTCGCCGCCAGCAAGCCAAACCCAGGATGGATACCAGAGGAGGGACACGGCGACGGATCGCCCCACCCCTCGCACGACCCAGATCTCACTTCACTACCAGACTACCCTAGCTGACCACCCGGAATGCCGCCTACTAACCCCGGACCAAACATGGTCCTTGGGGACTTCCGACTAAATGTGAAACCCATCCTCGTAAAAACTCCCGAACCCTTCTCCAGCGACTCCGACGACATCCACCGATTCATCTGCGATTGTGAACTCTATTTCCAAACATTCGCAGGATTCTTTGCCGACTCCAACAAAGTCGTCTTCACCGTTTCCCATATGGAAGGACAGGCCAAGGACTGGTTCGTCACGCTCCAACGAGATCTTGTCTCCCGGACCAGGGGCCACCATCGCTTCCTGTCATGGGAGGACTTCCAGCGGGCCTTTATTGCTCATTTTGAGGATCCCGCCGTTAAGGAGAAGCACCACGCAGCCATGCTAAACCTAAAATGGCAGGTCGGGAAGGAAACGGCGACCGAGTACTTCCAGAAACTCGAGAACCTGGCCGTCAAAGCCGGACTCCGAGATGCGACTGGCGAGCGGGACCAGTTGACAATGGCCCTAAAGGCCAGCGTACCAGAAGGAATGGTAAACTGGATCTCGGATATTGGCATATTAGTGCCGAACGGCTACTATGAATGGAAGAATCGCATCAAGAAGAACGATGAACACCGACAGCGCAACAAGGTCGTCAACAGCATGCTCCACCCGGGCCGCTCCACGACCACACCTCACCCCGCCAAGCCGCCCCCGCCTACGAGCCCGACGGCACCGACCACGATACCCTCCGGCGACAGGAGGACCGGGACGGGGACGACCTACGGTGGGCAAGGGCGCCCCATGGACGTTGACCGACTCTGCGCCCACGCAGAAGGGAAGTGTTATAACTGTCACGAGAAGGGGCATATCGCACGGAACTGCCCGACTAGACCGCAGAAGGAAACCGACCAACGAATTAGGACCTGCGCCCAGGTACGCGAGATCATCAGCCAGATATGAAGACGAATATAGCACCGCGCCAGAAGACTTGGCGTCCACGTCCGGGGTCGAGGAAGTAAAAGGGTAGGCCGGTGCGCGAGCGACTCCGCGCAACCGGCCCGAAAAGAATATGATAGTGTGTCATCGACATCTTGTACTAGTACTTATACACGAAATGTAGGATCCGATAAGCCGAATACACCTATGATTAAACCAAAAGAGTCGAACCGCAGAAAGCCGAAGGACCGGCAGGAACGGAAACATGCGACCGTCCCTGCGACCGTACCAACCGAACCTGCCGAGAACCTGAGGCTACCTGCCGAGGGCATGGCCGAGGTAACCCCAACCTTGGCAGAAGAGTTAGCAGGGGAGCCCTCACCACAGGTCGCAAGCGTCCCAGCGAGCAAGAACAAGACCGCTACCTCAGCTAGCGACGGGGGCCGAACGGGGGCCTGCACGCCCCATACGACCAGCAAAGTACCTATCCCACATCCCTCCTTCCCCTACCATTTCCAGAATGGGAAATGGACAATGCGCCCTTGGGACTCCGCCACAGGCGTCATAGTGGGACTCACCACCAACGAATGTCCCCCAGAACCAATGCCCACACCTGAGTACCCCCACGACCCCAAGGAGTGGCTCAAGCCTTGGGGCGCCGAATGGGTCTGGCGCTCCCTATTCGCAGTCATGCCCGCTGCAACTGGCACCTTAAGGTGCTGGGTGCACAAGGACCACCAGCGGGAAGTAACCGACGACCTCATTCGACGCCTCCGAGCCACTCAGCGATCCAAGGCCCTAGAATGGCTCGAGGAGCTTAAACAACCAAGACGTTTTATTCATGCTGCCCAAGCCTGGGGGAAGGATCTACTAGTACCAGTCCAACTGGAGACGCTGGAAAGAAGGAAGACTATCGACACAGTGGCCCTGGTTGACAAGGGATGCACCGGGAGCTCTATCAACCATGCCTTCGTCGAAAAGCATAACCTCGTGACCTGAGCCACGGCTCACCCCATACCGGTGTTCAATGCCAATGGGACCAGGAACCAAGCCGGCGAAATCAATGCGTTCATCGAGGTCCGCCTCCAAATCGGTGACCATGACGAGTGAATAGATCTCGTGGTCACAGACCTGGGGGACAAGGACGTCTTCCTAGGCCATGACTGGCTCATCCGGCATAACCCCCTCATCAATTGGGGCACGGGCAAAATCACCTTCGCCCGCTGCCAGTGCCAACAGAATCCACTTACTCCCCCCGATGCCAATGAAGCGGACAGGTGGGACGAAGAACTCGAAGAAGGAGATACAATCCTCGCTGTTGATATGACTGAGGAGATAAGGCTGCGAGCGCACGTTGCAAATGACCTCGCGGCCTCGGATTATGCGACTCAACCCGAGTGGACCTTTGAAGAGATGGTCCCCGAATGGTGCCGGGATTTCAAAGACCTATTCGCCAAAGAAAACTTCGATGAACTACCTGCGTGGAAGCCCTGGGACCACGCAATTGAATTGATCCCAAATGCAAAGGCCACCTTAGACTGCAAGGTATATCCCCTCAGTCCAAGGGAGCAGGAGGAGTTGGACTGCTTCCTCGATGAGAACCTGGTCACTGGAAGGATAAGAGCCAGCAAGTTGCCCATGGCGTCCCCCTTCTTCTTCGTCAAGAAGAAGGATGGGAAGCTTCGACCAGTGCAGGACTATCGAAAACTCAACGAGATGACGATTAAAAACCATTATCCACTCCCGCTCATCTCCGAACTAATGGACAAATTAAAAGGATCCCGCTACTTCACCAAGCTGGACGTCCAGTGGGGCTACAATAATGTGCGCATAAAAGAAGGGGATGAATGGAAGGCAGCCTTCCGCACCAATCGTGGGCTCTTCGAGCCAACTGTGATGTTCTTCGGGCTAACAAACTCGCCCGCCACTTTCCAGTGGATGATGAACGACATCTTTTGCAACTTGATAGCCACTGGCAAGGTGACCATCTATCTCGACAATATCCTCATTATGTCCAGAGATCAGGCAGAACACCGATGCCTAGTACAAGAAGTGCTGAAGACCTTGCAAAAACATCATCTATACCTTAAGGCAGAGAAATGCGAGTTCGAGACACTCGAGACGGAGTACCTGGGAGTCATCGTCAGTGAAGGAGCTATTCGCATGGATGCCATAAAAACTAAAGGAATCACCGAATGGCCCATGCCCACCAAGAAGAAGGAACTACAATCGTTCCTTGGATTCACCAACTTCTATCGACAATTCATCCGCGACTATAGCAAAATAGTATGGCCGATGACAAAGTTAACAGGGAAGGAGCCATGGGTGTGGGGAGCGGCACAGCAGCAGGCATTCGAGGAACTAAAGACCAAGCTGGCCGAGGATGTAATACTGGCCATACCGACAGATGAGGGGAAGTTCAGGATCGAGGTGGACTCTAGCGAGGGAGCGGTCAGCGCCATTGTCCTGTCACAGCAGCAGGGCACCGCCTGGAGGCCGGTAGCGTTCCTCTCCAAAGCCCTGATGGTGACCGAGCGCAACTACGAGATTTACGACAAGGAGTTGCTAGCCATCATGCACGCACTCGGCGAATGGAGGCATTACCTCATGGGAGCAGCACAAACATTCGAGATCTGGTCCGACCACCAGAACCTCCAATATTTCCAGCAACCACAGAAGTTGAACTGATGACAGGCTCAATGGGTTACAGAACTGGCCAAATATCACTTTACTTTACACCACAAGCCAGGGACCGCCAACCGCAAGGCCGACCTCCTGAGCTGAAGGGCCGACCATGATCAGGGAGGCAACGACAACCGGGAAACTGTTGTGCTGCCAGACAAGTATTTCGTAACAACAGCACATATCCGGGCCCTGCAGATGCCGACAAGAGGAGAGGTGGAGGAAAGAATTGAGGAAGCGACGAAAGACTCGTCTCACTGGGACAAAGGAATCGCCGACTCACTCAGCCACACCCGAGGGATTGAACAGCAGGGAGGATTACTCTTCTACGACGGCAGGATATATGTTCCCCCTGAAGCCACACTTCGAGGCGACATAATCTCCTACCATCACAACCACATCACTGCTGGACACCCAGGGATCGCTAAAACCAAGGAGCTCATACAGCGTGATTACTGGTGGCTGCACCTAGGAAAGGACGTCGAAAAATACATCAAGGGGTGCGAAGCCTGCCAGAGAACCAAGACGATAATGTGCCCCAAGCCTGCCCTGCTACATCCAAACAAAACGCTGACTGAACCCTGGACCCATATATCGGTCAACATGATAACAGGCCTCCCCAAGTCGAATGGGAATGATGCCATCCTCCTTATCGTCGATCGATTTTCGAAACAGATCATCCCGATCGCGTGCGACACTGAATTATCGTCACAAGGATGGGCCAAGATACTATGAGACCACGTATACAGCCACCATGGCATGCCCTCAAAGGTCATAAGCAACCGAGGTCCCCAATTCGTCTCGAAATTCCTCAAGGAGCTATACCGACTCCTTGATATCAAAGGCAATCCCTCCACCACATACCATCCCCAGACCGACGGACAAACGGAATGTGCAAACCAAGAGGTTGAGAAGTACCTATGGCTCTTTGTCAACTATTGACAAAACGACTGGGCCAACTGGCTACCTCTCGCTGCGTTCCAACACAATAATCGCATACACTCAGCAACCAGAAGGAGCCTGTTTTTCATCAATTATGGGCGTCACCCCCGAATAACACCGGACAGCACCCCTCAAGTGTCTAGAATACCCGGAGCCATGGAGTTTGCCGCCGAGATGAAGAAAATCCATGATGAGACACAGGCTGCATTAGAAAAGGCAGCACAGCAGATGAAGACTACATACGATCACCACAAACGACCACCCACTCACTATCAAGTTGGCGACAAAGTATGGCTAGACACGACCAACCTACACCTCCCCCGACCCAAGAAAAAACTCGACGACAAATGCATAGGACCGTTCCCGATCCTTGCCACCATAGGGGCCTCCACATACAAACTCAAGCTCCCTGCCACATGGCATATCCACCCAGTGTTTAACAAGTCACTCCTAACTCCATATATCGCACCAAGCTTCCTGTACCAGAAAGACACACCACCACCACCACCAGATATCATTAACGATGAAGAGGAATATGAAGTCAAAGCAGTAATCGACAAAAGACAGCGACGAGTACAGGGAAAAAAGAACCAACCCTCTCGGCTCGTCACAGACTATCTAGTCAAGTGGAAGGGCTACTCTAACGAAGAAAACCAGTGGGTACGAGAAGACCTACTCGAACACGCGATCGAAGCAATACAGGACTTCATAAAATCGCAACAACGTCTAGACTCATCAGCAGTTGGGATGACTGCCTTAACAAGGGGGTAATGTCACGATTTTAACCCCTAATTGCGTCACAAGACAACCTCCTATTCATGCCTTAACCCCAGACTCACCATTTAGCCGCTCAGCCCACGCTTCGCTCCTTTCGCTTGCCTAACCCTGTTCAACCCTCTCTATCTTTACTATCCTCACCGTCTTTGGGACTCTCTTTCAGTATACCAATATGTGTTGATCAGTTGACACCTCGGACTCTTCTCGCTGGCCAAACACCGGTGCCTAAATAACGAACAACAGTAGTATATGACTCATGTATTTAAGTAGTGCAGCTCATGCTGGTAAAACCCCAGCCTTGAGCTAAGTTAAATCTATACCAACTTACTCAGAACTCACTCCACACTCAAAAGCCAAAGAGTCAAGACCTTAGTCTTGGCTTCACGCTAACAGGTTGATGCACCGGTGTTACTCGAACGCGAAGTAGCTGGTTGTTTGTCATTGTTAGGGTCATGTGAAGGTTGGGTCTAACATGGGGTGTCTGGGATATTCGTCAACTCTGCTACTGTCGGATCAGCTAACTGTATATACGCTTCTACTTTGTCCCACATGACCGCTTCTTCGGCCCTACTCATCGTCGGTGAGGTCGATGCGTGGGTTGGCGTAGCCAGACCCGAGGAAGGAGCGAAGGGATCGGGGAAGAGCGCCGGCTCTGCTGGTGTCGGAGTTGATTCATCCATCACTGTCAGTGTTGCCTGGGGTTCAGATGGGGGGGATGAGATCTCGCTCACTGGGGGATAGGCTGCTGCTGCTTGGGGAGCCAGTATGGTTGAGAATGGGGGCAGGCTGGCTGCCGCTTGGGAAGGGGATGCAGGTGTCACCCAAAGGGGGCTGGGCAGACTCGTTGGGGGTAAGGAATGGGGATGTACTGGGGGTGGAGTGGTCCAAGGGAAAGCACCCGGGGTTTGATATGATTTGCAGGATGACCGGCTTGTTTGCGAGGGTCATCACTGGTATGGATGATGATGATAGGGAGATGTAGTCGATGTAGACTGGGGGTCAGAGGGTGTCACTGGATCTCCTTGCGTGAGAGGGTCCAGCGGTGGGCTGGCTGGATGCGCTGCCTCGTACTCCTGTATTACCTGTTTGGCACTCGTCCCTGCCCCGAACAATCCTTGCTTCTCTTGCTCGCCTGTAGAAATCAGCAAGGTCCACGTGAGCAGGGGATTGGGGGATGGTTGCAGGGGCATCACCGCTTAGACCTCCTCCAGCGGGATCAGTCAGGGAATCTGGGAGGGGCAAGGAGGGGGCAGCGCTGGGCAATGGGGGGTAGGCGTGTCTTGGTCAGGCGAAGACGGCAAGGGGCATCGCTGGCCTAGGTGGAAGCACTCTTTCCACGTCTTCATCGACTTCTGGGTGCTGAGCGAGGTCTGGTCCAGCTCCGAGGGTGGGCCCATGCCCTGCCCTGCATGGGAAGATGACATAGAATCTATTGAAAAAGGCAATGACGGGGAGGAGACAGTCGATAATAAGTCGATAGTAATACCAAAGGATACCTAGCAGGGCTAGGAGCCCAATAACAGCGGGGATGGTAAGGATGGCAAGGCTTGGGTTGGAGGTCATACAGTCTTTTCCTTCATGACAAGCATGTAAGGAAAGGAGGGTGAGGAAGCCTTGAGCTAATTGTTAGACCCAACCTTCACATGATCTCTAACAATGGCAAACACCGGCTACTTCGCGTTCGAGTAATACCGGTGCGTCACTTGTTAGCATGAAGTCAAGAGTAAGTTCCGAGTAAGTTGGTATAGATTAACTTAGCTCGAGGCTGGGGTTATACCAGCGTGAGCTGCGCTACTTAAATACACAAGTTGTATACTACTGTTGTCCATTATTTAGGTGCTGGTGTTTGGCCAGTGAGAAGAGTCCAGAACGTCAGCTGGATGAAGCGTATTAGTACATTGAAAGAGAGTTCCAAAAACAGTGAGGATAGCAAAGATAGGGAGAGAATCGAACGGAGTTAGACGAGCGAAAGGGGCGAGACACTGGTTGAGCAGCTAAGTAGCATACTTGGGGTTAAGGTATGGATAGGGGTTGTCTCGTGATGCAATTAGGGGTTAAAATCATGACACTGTGCACAAGTAGAAATATTTGAATGCAAGCAATTCAATATTTCTCACACAAGTGCTGAAGCAAAGATAAAATCCAGACCTCCTGTGTCATGATGGCTGACTATGGATTCGATGGAAGGCAGCCTGAGTGCTGGATTAGGGCAGTATGATATGTCCACAAGTTTCCTGTAAACATGCCTGGAACCACACTTGATACTCTCTCCATTTTAAATAAAACCATTCCTTTTTTCTCAATTTTTCTTTGCACAGGAACAATTCCATGACATTGATTCTTGTATGCATGCACACAACAACAGAATACCTCAAGTCTACCAGCCACTCTCCCTTCTAATGTCTCATCCAAGTTTCTAGTAAAAAACCTTCCAGGTCAAAAGACGTGGTCCTTGCACTGAAGTTTCCACAGACATTGACAAGCATTTTCATATGACACCACAAATCTCTCACAGCTTCTTACAGCTCAGTATCCATCAACTTACACAAAGCAGGAGCTTCCCATGCACCTACACAATGATCAAAGATGCCATCTCATGATTACAAAGTTAGCCAACCAATAAAACAAGAGTTCTTGTGTCACACTCACCATTGATGACTCAAATTGCACATGGAACCATTTGCCCCAGGTCTGTTTATTTTCCTCTTACAGCCCCTCATTCTCAGAAAGCTTGTAAACCACATGATCGAGGATACCCTTGGGGATGAAATGACTGTATTCCAAGTCAAGTATACTCCAGCACACCAGTTTCCCCTCTCAAAGCATAGTCATTTTCTGCTGTTTATTCAAATGGATGAATGCCATACCCTACCAACATGAGTACTGTTACGTGGTTGTCCCACTTACTCTGCGAAACAATGTAAGTGTCTAAAGTATGTTTATAACTCAATTATTTACCTTTGTTTGAGAATGACCTCATTCACCACTAGCAGTCCACCCCAAATGCTGCCACACACTGTTCTCTTCTTGGGAATTATCAAATACACAGGTCAATGGTGGTAATTGTATGCATCAAAGTGGCCCCATACATGACTGACCAATCTTGGTCTTCACATTGAAGCAAGAACAACATCTACCAGGTTACATTGGTTGACTTATCACTGACCTGATTAATGATTCTGGCTTCCATTTACCATAGAGCACGACTGTATTGAAATTAAACTTCATTGCCAAACATTCATATGAGCAAGCTACACATCTAGATGTCGAGCCAAGGCCGAACACTATTCTTTGTACATTCATACTGCTCAAGAGGATGATTTGGACAACTGGGAGGGAGGAATACATGGAGTAAAAATTCACCCTGTCAATGTGAAATATCAAGAAAAATAGGTTGCACTACCTGGCCTGTGATCACTCTACAAGAAGGGTATACCAAATCAATCATTCAAGGACTCATAAGGAATTCATATCCTGATTACGTTCCATTGTTGATGTCTGGTGCTTGTATATTGAATTTTCACTCCACAGCATTATATCCACACATTGCACTCTGAGGGTGTAAAATCCCATAGCCTGTGCATATTCTTCAAATGAAATCTACAAACACTATTCCTGCCATCCAATAGCACAGGGTAGACACATGGAGGGTGAGGAATCACATCAATTGAATCATCATATCTTCTGACAGGCCCCAGCACTTTACATACTGACACAGTTGCTACCGGTTCCTTACTAGTTGTAGCTTTCATGGGAGAACCCAGGCAGTAAATAATCTGTCACCAGGCCTTCATCAGTTGTGGAAAAGGTCATGGAGAACAATACAATGATGTGACTTCCAAGGGAATCTCTCACCATGTGAGCTCTAACCCTCAAAGGTGCCTTTCAACTCTCCCTTTCGCTGGTCTATCAAATATGGGATATTCATTTGTGTTTCTACCCTCTTCACTCCCCAGAGAAGGACATGAAGCATAAGACACCATATTCAAGCGAAATGTCTCCAAGGACCTGAATACACCGGTCAAGCTCTCACGCACACTTCGGACTCAGAGATGTGGTCGTCATATACTTGTCACAGTGGAAGTGAGCCAATACACCTATGCCTAATTTGATGTCTACTGTGCAGGCTTTCATGGAAGTATGTGTTAAGAATGCTGCAAAAATTATGCTCAGGCAGTAAAAAACATTGTATAAGGATGGTTTAGAACCATTTCAACTGGGAGCCTGAGTCTGTCCGACAGTGAGTTACATTGTCATGACCGTGAAATTTGTATGAATGTTGGGATCATTCATCAAGAAGTGCACCTGCGGGCACTTTGTGCTTATCCTTAGATACTTAGTATTGAACATCTAAGCTTTCTACTAGGCAATAGTAGAAAACCAAGTTAATGTTAACTGTCATAGCCTGGCTCGTTTCTAGTGTTTTTCTTAGTGCTTGCAAAACTGCGGGTGGAAATACCAATTTTAGACGACGTCTGGAACCCGTGCCACGTGGGACTCAATGTCGAAACCCAAGTCCTGGGTTTCGGTTCGACAACACCAAAATTAATCAGTATTTCCCATGAATAACTGTGGAGACTTGACGCTTCCAGATGATGTCCATTTGATAGCTTCTTACCACTATGTCGACTCATCCTCCCCCGGGCATGAATGGACTTTCTCCTGTGCCGAAAAGCAGCGTCAACGGGACCGATTTGGAAAGTGGGGACGTTTCAGAGGACCTGCGTCGCCAGCAGTCTCTGGATGATGCGTACCAGGTTGCTTTTTCGAAGACGGAACTGTCTGAGAGGCAAAAAAAGGGTGACAAATTCAGTGAGTGGCCGATAATTACGTATGATCTTGTGCCAACGTACTTTAGTGGAGACTATTGATACATCATCACGGTCTTACACCGCTCTCAAAAACTGGTATACAGAAAACGAATCAGAGATCAACTCAGCGGATGAAGCGATTTCTTCTTTTTCATCGGACACAAAAGCAATTGATAGCGCGTTAAGCTCGTTTGTTGAGACGTCTGACTTTCTTATAAAAGGTTTGGATCTGCTCGGTCAATTACACCCGTTCGTGGGCGGTCAGTTATGTATCACGGTGTGTAGACGATTATTTTGACGTACATCCTCAGTGGCCGTCCTCGCTTTCAAACTTGTCCTTACGATGGACATGAAACGCCGTAACAATAACCAAAAGATCCTCGCTGTCAAACTGCAAATGCAGAACACGATGATTGCACTGTTCCAGTAAGTATTTCATGAGTCGTCTTATTTGTAAAGTAGTAGTAACCCTTCTAGGCTTCGTTTTATCAAGGACTCTAAGGCAACATCCAACGGCATCACGATTGAGTCTGATATGAGTTCCTTGATGAAAGAAATTGCAAAAGACATCCGAGAGACTGGCTCCGCCCGCGACTATTACCTGAAGAAGGGTCTTTTAGGTTTGTATTCTAATCTCAAAGTATCAGGACTCATCATTCACCTTCGAATCAGCCAAGACAATGCATTCCTTGAAGTACGAGACTCGACTCGCGGAATATGCCGCCAGATTCGCACGGTATCGAGAGGAGATCAATTTCAAGCTCCAAATTCGTAATGCATCTCTACTCGACACCATGAATCGCAAAATCGACACCATGGATCACAAATATGACCAGACCATCCAAATTATGATGTCAGTATTTAAGAAGGTGACAACCGGTCGAGAGCGAGATGTTGAGGCCTTTTTCATAGACAAGGGGGGAGTTAAGGCGTGCATAGATAACGAGCAGCTCTTGCTCGAACTTATAGGCAAAAGCGGGGAGAACGTTGAAGAAATACTTGGTCATCAGTCGGGGTGTATGATGGACAAAGGAACTGGGACGACCCGCACGGAAAGAGTCCAAGAAGAGCTGCGGAAGGAGTGGACAGAGGACGTTGACAAAGCCTTCGAAAGGAACATTGCCCGATTTGAGAAGAAACTGGAACTCCAGGACCGTCAACTTTCGTCGATTTCCAGTTCAATACAAAGCGCCGAGTCTCATATCCTTATTGCCATGGCTTCCGGTGCTCATGATAGAGTTGTCGATAAGTTAGCTTACTCTTATTTCGTTTCCTCCGCATGCTTATTTTTCTCCAAGGACTTCAAGAAACTTTGGAAAGATATGGTATGTGCATAATTATCCTCCCCTTGTTCTGAGAAATTTCGTACATTCTCGTCTCATGTGCTGATTCCCTTGGGTAGGGGTGGAGAGGTAGCGTCAAGGCTAAGCACCTCGTTCTTGCCCTGAATGACTATCTTGTTGACAAGCTCGGCCCTCTGAATGCCTCGTTTATGATGTCGCCCGACGGCTCCGAATCTGGAAGCCCATTAATTTCACAATTAAGTGGTGTCAGTGTTATGGGCGACTCTTTCTCTCCCAAATCCAAGAATGACCGCTGGGCTCTGGCATATCTTAATGTTGTCCATGTCCAGCCGATACTCGGAGCCCTGGATGATGACGCGACAGGATTCATTACCACCAACGAGATCAATGAGTTCACGAGGTGTAAACCACAGAATTGGACGTAGGTTCAGTCTCAAACTATTCATTCGCAGCTTACTGATGAACCTCGCAGACTTCTTCAATGGATTGCATACTGGGCAGCAGGTACATCTCGCACCGCACTGTGCTCACTTTACTAATGTGTCCCTTGAAAGGCTGGCACGTCAGTATCAAACAATATAAAACGAGGATCCACATAATTCTCTCTGAAATGTATGGAACATTTTCCGATGTGTTGCCCGAAAACCGCGTGCCGGCAGCCTACTATCTACAACACCATGTCATTTACCAGGTCGATAGGCTCCTTCGATCAACGCGGGACCTACCTGCCAACGCTTTGCAAATGAGTGAATTGCGAAGACTCACTAAAGAGTTCACTGAATTAGAGCAAAAGCGTCTGGAGCGTAATCTTTCCGATGTCTCGTACGACATTGATGAAAAATCGACTGTTTCTCTGATAACCGGACCTGGGCGCATCGAACGTATAGGTTGACCGGCGAGTTTCAACTTTGAGCATTTTCTGAATACTTTTTCAGTATGTTTATCCTTTACTCTATCTTCTTCTGAAGCGTCATCTACGAGACATATGTTTATCCACTAGATTCATTTTAGACCCGAATGAAATGTCGAACATGTCCTCATCTTTGTGGAACCTGCTTTCGGTGGTCGACGAACGAATGCAAAATCTAGCTTGTACGTCCGTGGGTTCTGCAACCCCTGGTTTATTATGCTGAGACTGTTTTTTTTTAGCGATCTTCAAGCAGAGTAGTGTCAACGTAGTCGAAAAGCTGGAGCATTTTGCATTTTGCATGGTAAGACATGTTTCAACTTTACTGTCTTCTTATATATTTAATGATCTTAAATTTATCTTGCACAGTTCAAACTCTCCTACATTAATCCCAATAAATTGCCATCCGACAATCTTATCTCGAACTACATTAACGAAGATCCTACTATTGATGATGAAGACACTGAGTCTATTACCAGCATTGATCCCACCATCCTGCGATATGATTTCGTCGACCTTTCTGCATCTAAAATGTACCACCTTCCCTCCGAGTTCACTGACGCTGGTAGAAATCCTGAAGATCTGATACAAGCACAGTGGACCGGTCATCTTTACACTGAATGTAAATCGAGATCTGGTCTCATGCAACTCGACATCAATCCCGAGTCATTGACAAATGACGCTTTCACCGGGAACGCAGTGACATGGAGGTGGACCCTTACTGTCACAGGTAATATCAAGGTGGACAATACGGTGTACATGCACCTTGATTTCGAAGACCGTGTCGTTGTGGACCTAACTGGGGGCCTAGATACTGAGAAGGGCATAATCAATGGGTCGTGGGAATATACAACAGGTACCAAGTGAGTCAAGCGGCTGTTGACCATGGTGCTCCAGTTCAAGATCTTCTAGTTCCAAGTCAGAAAGTGATCATTTCACGTTTGTATTTCGCCGAACCCCTGCTTCTTTATGCAGATTTCTACCCGGCAATCAGATATCTCTTCCAATGGGTGAAGAGGAGGACGCAGGAAGTCGTGCTCGAGCACAATGGAGGTTTGCTTGTGCTTCTGTGCTGGACCTAATAAGGAGGAACTTAAAGCCATTTTCTTGGACCTTTATAGAGAGGCTTTCTGAAAGACAGCGCTTCTTCGAACTGGCTTTCAGAAAACAATATATGGATGAGAATTATTCTCCACGTAAACTTCCTTTGTCGAAGGAGGAGCAAGAAGAGCTGATGCGCCTGAAATGCATCATCAACCCAATAGATAGCCATCGTTACTATTCCTCCGTTATTGATGAGATAAACCGGCGCAAATACAAGTGAGAGTCTAAAAC